>PVIU01026104.1:0-22578 GCA_004026605.1 Ondatra zibethicus | reverse complement strand
AAACTCAAAGCAATTCCACTAAAATCAGGAACAAGGCAAGTTCGCCCACTCTTTCCATATCCATTCAATATTGTCCAGAAAGTCTTAGAAAAATAAGACACTGAAGAAGTGAATATAAATTGGAAAGGTAAAAATCAAAGTATCTTTAGTAGCAGATTATATGATAGTATACATAAGTAACCCTAAAAATTCCATCAGAAAACCCCTGTAAACTGATAAACCCTTTCAAGAAAATAATGTAAATCAAGATTAACTAAAAACAGAAATTCACTAACCATTCTATATGCAAATAACCAAATATACTGAGAAAGAAATAAGGGAAAATCCACCTATAAGAATAGCCCCAAATAATTTAATATACCTTGGGGTAATGTAACAAAGCATAACATATAATGAAAATTGTAAAATACTGAAGAAAAATGAAAAAGGTATTAGAAAATGGAATTGATAAGTTTAATGTAGTATAAATGGCCATCCAAGCAAAAGTAATTAATTTATAGGTTCATTAGAATCCCCATCATAATTTGAACACAATTCTTTACAGATCTTGAATGGACAATAGTCTGTCTTATATGGAAACACACACACATACACACACACACACACAACCGACAGAATAGCTAAACAATCCTGAATAATAAAAGAACTGCTGGAGGTATCAACATTCCAGTTTCAAGTTGTGCTGCAAAGATATAGTAATAAATACAGCATGGTGTTGACACAAAAATAGATCTGTCAATCGATGTAATTGGATGAAAGACCCACACATAAATACACACACCTATGGACATCTGATTTTTAATAAAGAAGACAGAAATATATACTAGAAAAAGACAACATCTTCAAAAATGGTGCTGGTCAAACTGGATGGCTGTGTAAAAGAATCCAAATAGATCCTTTCTTATCACCCTGGCCAAAACTCAACTAAAGGTGGATCAAGACTGCAGTATTAAAAACAGATACACTGAACCTGACAGAAGAGAAAATGGGAAAGAGTTTGAACTCATTGGCTGACATGGGAAAATACTTTACATTCACAGCACCGTTATCAAAGGCACTAAGATCAACAATAAATACGGTCTCATGAAACTGAAAATCTTCTGCACAGTAAATGACACTGCCATTTGGACAAAGAAGTTTCCATAGAAAGGAAAAAGATTTTTACCAGCTACATATCCAATAGAGGGATAATGTCTAAAATATATAAAGAACTCAAAAATTGAACACCAAGAAAATAATTGATGTGGCATATATGCATCACAGATGTGTATAACTATTGACGTTTTTTTTCTCCGTTGGCTGCCTGCTTGTATATTATCTATTACTATGAAAGCTATTATTCAGAGAGAAGGGTTTCATGTCAGTTCCATATAGAATCCTCCATGTCCTGTGTGTGGTATCTCCAGCTATAGGGTGTTACCTTCAATTTCTGGGAGTCACAAATGACAATAGCATTTTATTCTATATTTGGGGGAAGTCTTTTGGACTTCTCTAATCAACAACTCAAAAATAGGTACTGGGGATTTTGTTAGATATCCTGTGGCTCTTGCAAGAATAAGACAGTGCCAAATGGTATAATTTTATTTAAATACATATGAATATACACATATACTTCTATGTATTACATGTAATTTTATGTAACTATAAAATAATATGATTGCCTATATCTTTTTCCAACCTGCTCTCTTGCTCACTTTTCCTACCCATAAGCCATTAAACCTCCCTTTCTACCTAAATCCCAACTCACTATCCATTGTTACTTCTTCAATCGCAAAACATTTGAAAGCACAAAATAATTTTACTCTATCCCATTACAACTTCTTATTTCAAGATGGCAGGTATTCTATGAGAATGATAAGAATGCCCATTAATTATATTAAAAGACGTCAACTAAAATTTTATTAATATATGAATATTTGCTTTCTGAGATACTGTTTTAAAATGCACTAAATGTTGAAAATGTTATTGTTTTATACAGAGCTACCTTCTTTAGGTTTCCATATTAAAGATCTTTAAGTATTCTTAACAATATTTAGTATGTAGCTTGTTAAAACTGACTAAAATATGTAGACTTTTCACCTGCTTTGACATCATTTTCCTAAGAGGCAGTTTAATCAATAATAATAGTGTTGTACATATTAATGCATTACTTATACATATTTTTTCTATTAAAATGGAAGACTATAAAATTTTTTCTCTTAAATGTGCTAGGATTTTCCTAGTCCTTTGTGGCAACCATAAAAGTTTTCTACAACTGAGCTACTTCGCTGTACCATGACTTTTTCTTTTAATAAACTGTACACACATTAGAAGGAGGTGGATATTAGTTAAGAGATAAAAATCTATGAAAATATACAAAAAGAATAGATTTTATATCTCTAATGTTGGGATACTTTCCTATATTGGGTATATCAACATATCTAATTTCTTTTGCATACTAGATATTAGCTCTCTAATCTACAAAACTCTAGCATTATATCACGAAATGAAATAATATTTTGTCTCTGAAAATTAGTATCTCCCATCTCTCTAAGAAGAAATCAGAGAAAAATCATCAAAGCAATAGAGTTATTGCCAGTAAGAAGTGAAAATGAAATGCATTGTTTTGCCTTCCGTTTCTAATAATTTATACAGAATTCCTAGATTCCAGGATCAGAAACATCTTTTTCTTTGCTAAGGTCATGCAGGTGAGCCAACCACACCTCTTAATTACCCCCTTCTGCAACTAAATTATGACCCACACATGCATTTAAAGCATAAAATTCTAGGAATCAATGAGGTTTTTTGTTAGAAGCACTAAGAATGTAATCACTCCTTTTTGTAAGGCATCATATGTTACTTTGTAGATAGATAATTACAAAAATTATCACTTAGCTTCTTCCGAGAACTGCCTGATACCTTAATACACCATGAAGTGAAAATTTTTTAATTGTCACTATTTTAAAGGGTGATAATTTAAGTAGCTACCCAGAGAAATCACATGGGCTCCTCAGTTGGCAAGACGTGATATCAGTGTATACCTGAAGAAGAATACAGAGGTTGTCATGGCAACACTGAAATTTGGAGGACTGCTGTTCAAATGGCTCAATACCTGGGATGTAAGCCTGATAATTTCAGCTTTCTGGCCTACTGCAGGCAAGTGTGGGCTGTGCTTATGATGCCACAATCTATTGTTCTCAGAAAAACCCTTTGAACATTTCCAAAATATTACTGTCTAGTCAATATCAAGATTTTTACATTTTATTTGTTTGTTGTTTTTTATTGGTGTGTGTGTGTGTGTGTGTGTGTGTGTGTGTGTTCCAGTGCACTTGTGTGTGTGACTCTGTGTGACAGCCTGCAAGTAGGCATTTGATGACAACTTATGGGAATAGTTTTCTTCTTCCATCAGGTGTGTTCCAGGTATAAACACCAGATCTTCAAGTTTGACTGCAGGCATTTTTACCCATGAGCCATCTCACTGCCCTCAAGATATGTTTTTAACACAGTTTCTAAAATAGATACTCATAGAATGCATATAGAACTTAACCACAAATATTTAGAAAGTTTTAGAACATATGACATTGATTGTGAGATCATTGGAAATTTAATTTCCCTGGATAAGGAGAAAAGACCAATTTCATTAGTCATTGGTACTCAACACCATGATGAAAGAGATATTAATTAATAGATCTTAGGTCTAAAAGAATGTATAAAAGTATGCAAAATTTATAGGGTAAATATCTAAGTTGTCTTTTTTCCTAAACAAAAGGAGAGTAAAATATTTTAAAGTAACGCAATTAACATGGCAACATTTAGGTACCATGATCAACTGAAAGTGCTTTGTAAGAGGTTTCTAAACATTTGAGATACAGCTCATACAGTACTTTCTCATCAGCTTTCCTCTCAAAGCATCTTGAAGACACTAAGCTGTTTCTGTTTATTTGGAATTTGGTACTACTTGATCTGTCTACAGAACCTAAGAAAATAAAGTCTTCAAATGCTTTCATGCCAACAGATTTTATGCTATGCAAAATAATTCCCAGAACCACACTTAACAATTTTGGTCCAGAATAGACCTAGTCCCATAGATTTCAAATGGAGCTGGAAAATTCCTGCCACCTAGTGACTTTCTAAGATATGTAACTTTTGAATGACTTATGGCATATTAGTTCCATTTTGCTGTAACATTTTTTAGATCCCAATATCATACAGAAAAAGTTTAGTTAAATATATTTAGAGATATTACCCACTTCTAATATAATGCTACATATTTCTGAAAATGATTGAATGAATTGAAATTCCTGCAGTATCCCTGAAGTCTCAAAAGACAAAGCATTTTGACCTCTCTTGTGGAACCAAATAAATTGGTACAATGTTTGCAGATACATGTACTGGACAGCAGTATACTACCGTGCCTGGCTAGACACATCCAACCGACATGAAAAAGAAGGATGCTTGGTTATAACAACGTCAACAAAGAGTAAAATTTTCAAAGATCCTCTTTTCATTTTCAAGGCACCTGCTTTTCTAAAAGTCTTTGATTTCATTCTTCCATGCTTTCCTTAGGCACACACACACACATATTCACGGACATTTACTCTCCTACTAACAGATGAGACATTGCATCACCAACAATTTATGTGAGGATGCACAACCGAGGCATTCAGAACCATGTTTCCTTGATTCCAGAAGTGGAATGATTGTAAGAAAATCAATGAATGGTTTTAACTACAAACAGTCATCTAAATCTCTCCTTTCCTATAAACACCTCCATGTTCATTAAATATTTTTATTAAAGTTAAAAATAATGAAGCAGTAAACTTTTGCAATGATTTTCATTGGCTTCACAGGATAACAAAAACATGTGTTGCCATCTAATGGAAGTTCAGTAACTGTAAACTAGGACTGTATACTATTTTAGAATCTGAACACGATTCCTAATGTTTCTTTCAAAAATTTATCTTACACCCCTGGTAACTAGTACAATGGGAAAGACAAATACCTAGTGTACTGTTAAGTGGATTTTAATAACTGAGGTATCTATTAGGCAGTGCCCTATATAATAGTGCTAACTGTCAATCTGACAAAAGTAAAACCTCCTAGGAGGAACATGAACTGTATACATGGAGAAAGCAAACTGAGCACAAGCATGCATGTATTCATTGAACTGTGTTTCTGGTTGTGGATGCAACCAGCCCTCTGTAGAATCTGCTGCTGTGACTTCTCAGTTATAATGGACTGGACCCTGGAACTGAGCTAAAATCTACTCTTTCTCCCTTAAGTAGCTTCTGTCAGGGTGTGTTTTCACAGCCACAAGATAAGCAACTAAGATATTCTGTCTTAAAAATTAGTGACCTAAGATCCGTCTTAGGCCTGTATCATGATTAAGCATAAAATTAACATCAGCTGACATCAACGAAGCCATAAAATTTTTAGGAATTGAAATGTTTTAAATGAGATTTTGATATCATGTGTGTTGATCAAATCTATCCCTTATCTCTACCCTCAATTTCTCCCCATTGTAGGAAGGAGGCAGGGGCTTCCCAGCTGCTCAGACCTGCAAGAAATACAAATAAACTAAATTATTCAAATCACTGCTTGGCCCACTAGCTCTAGCTTCTTATTGGATAATTCTTATATTAATTTAACCCATTGATATTAATCTGTATATGTGGCTGTTGCTTACCAGGTAAAGTTCCCAGCATCAGTCTCCGGTGGCTCCATGACTTCCTTCTCTCTCCCAGCATTCAGTTCCAATTTCCCCGCCTACCTACATTCTGCCCTGCTACAGGTCCAAAGCAGGTTCTTTATTCATTAATGGTAATCACAGAATATAGAGGGAAATCCCACATCACCCCATCACATTTTTTGTTTTTTTTTTCTTGTTGTTGTTGTTGTTTATTTTTTTAATTGATTTTTATTGAGCTCTACATTTTTCTCTGCTCCCCTCCCTGCCTCTAGTGTCTACCTAGTGCTGCCTGGGAGTGCCTGGGTACGGAGTCTATCTGCTGTTGAATTGGTAGCCTCTAAGAGGCAACACCCATAAAGGAAGCTCCCCTCCAGCAGCTGCCAGTTGCTGATATCCTCTCAGCTATCAGGAAGACTTCCTGAACCCCTGACCCATCCATGCTGGCGTTTGTTCTAACATCATGTTATATAAATCTCGTGCCTGCAGTCACAGCTGCTGTGACTCTATGTGGCAATAGTCCTGTCATCTCTGGCAAACCATTCACTGCAGAAACCCATTCTGACTCTTACAATCTTTGCAGTCTCTTTTCAGCAGTGATTCCTGAGCCTTGCAGGAGAAAGCCAAGATATAGACGTACCATATCGAGCAGAGTGCTCCACAGTCTCATATTCTCTACATCTTGACCTGGGTGATATTGTGTGAACTGTCAGCTGTTATAAAATGAATATTAAAAAATGAAGCTTCTTTGATTAGAGTTGAGAGATGTACAAGTCTATGGGTATAAAGATAAGGACTTAGAGAGAAGTTTAATACAATGTTCATTTAGCAGAATTAATAGTACTAGATTCTCCTGCCAATCCCGTGACTGACGCTGCTACAGGCTTTTAGCCCAGTTAGCAACACCAAGCGTGAGTTCAGTCTTGTTGAGAGGACGTTGTATATCTGATTGGAAATTGGTTGGTTACTCCCATGACATTTATGTCACTATCACACCCATGGGCATCCCACAAAAGACCAGTTGCTATCAGATGTCCCAGGGTTCACAGCTGAGTAAAATTAATGACTGCTTTACAGCTCCAGTAGCCTGTATGGTATGCCATCCAGCCCTGGGAATGGTAACTAGTAGAGATGAAACGTCCAAGTCAGGACCCACTCATGTTTCCCCTCCCTATGAGCCAAATGTGTCTTTTGTTCTGCAGCAGGATCAAGCTCTGACTAGCACACAAGAACAGCGGCAACAAAATGTGATGTTAGATGTGGGACATTATGGAACTCCACTGAATAACAACCCAAAAGAGGTAATTTTTCCCTTCTGGCACTGAGTTATATGTTTGATATTTTATTTAGTAGATGCATTGTCCTCACATTATAGGATAATTCCACTCAAACTCCTTTTATATATGAATATGCCTATATTTCAAGAAGCTTTTATAGTAAATTTCCAAGTTGTCTTTTGTATTAATACCTCTTGCTTTACTCCTTTTTCTGTGGTCCACCATCATCCACCAGTTTAAATCTTCCTGTTCTGAATGTAGTTTTTCTTTAGAGCTGAATAGTGTTCCATTGTGTCCATGCATTGCATTTATCCATTCAGCAAAGTACAGCTAGGCTTTTTCCATTTCCTGGTTATTGTTAATAGAGCAGCAATGAATAGAGAGAAGCAAATATCTTTGTAGCAACATACACAGTCCTTTGTGCGTATGCCCAGGAATTGCAGAACTGGATGATATGACAGATCTATTTCATGTTTTTCTAAGGAAAATCTGTACTGAATTCATTACATAGTGACTGCACAGTTTGAAATCTAGTGCACAGTTTGAAATCTAGCAGCAGTGAACAAGTGGTCCCCTTCATCTATATCCACACCACGTTTCTTGTCATTTTTTTTTAATTTTAGTCATTCTGACTGAAGTAAGATGAAATCTGAAGGTGGTTTTAATTTAAACTTTTTGATAACTAACAAAGCTGAACATTTAAAAAGTATTTCTCAACCATTTGTATTTATTCTCTAGAGAACTGTTTAGTTCCATGCCCAATTTTTACTTGGGATATTTGTTGCCTTGATGTTTTATTCATTATTTTTGTTCTTTGTATACTCTAAATATAACCCTTTACCAGATGTGTACCTGGTAAGTGTTTTCCCATTATAAATGCTGCTGCTTCTCCCAAATGGCAGTGTCCGGTGCTACAAAGAAGCAGTTTGGTTCATGAAGTTCCATTTGTCCATTTATTTGATCTAATGTCACTGCTACCAGGGCCCTATTCATGAAGTCCTTTATTGTGACTATACATTGCTTTTTATTGTTTTTATTCTTTGCTCTTTGGGGGTGCACCATCCAGCTCCCAAATAAATCATACATGGAGGCTTATTCTTTCTTATAAATGCCAAGCTTTAGCCTGACTTGTTTCTAGCCAGCTTTTCTTAACTTAAAATATTGAATATACCTTTTGCCTTTGGACTTTTTCCTTTTCTTACTTCTGTATATCTTACTTTCATTCTTACTCCACGGTTGCTATGTGGCAGGGTGGCTGGTCTCTCCTCTTCTCTCTCCTTGATCTCACATCTCTCTTTTTTCTAATCCTTTTCTCTTTGCCTTCCAGCCCCACCTATCCTTTTTCTTTCCTTGCTATTGGTCATTCAGCTCTTTATTAGACAAATCAGGTATTTTAGACAGGCAAAGAAACACAGCTTCACAGAGTTAAACAAACAAAACATTCTTTGGAGCTGAGAGAATTAATTAATATTAGTTAATTATAAGGCAAAAATCAATTGTTTTTTGATCAAAGTTATCAAATAGATTCCCTTACTTTTAAAGCAAAAAGATGGAAACTCCAAAAGTGCACAGTAGTTTAAACACATTTTTAATAATACATATTTTTCTATTGCTGTGATAAGACACCATGACCAATGCAATTTATTTTTCTAAATGTTATTTAATTTAGTTCTCTGATTCTAGAGGGTGGGAGTCCATGACCATTATGGCAAAAAGCAAGGCATCAGTCAGACAGAAAGGCAGAAAGCAAGGCAGGCAGGCATGGTACCCTAAAAGAAGCTGAGGGCTCATAACTCAATGCACTTGTGTAAAGCAGAGAGAGCTAACTGAGCATGATTTGGACTTCTGAAACCTCAAAGTCCAACCCTCAGTGATACACATCCTCCACAAAGGCCACACATCTCTTAATCTCTCCCAAATAGTTCCAATACATGGGATCAAGCTTTCGACAAGAGTCTATGGCCTTCTCTCATTCAAAGCACCACAGCACACTGTGACTTGTCTATAGTTTCCTGAGTCTGATATCACTCTGCCCACATCTTTCACTTCTGAGACAGTAATTTTCCTTGTTATGTTCTCTTTCTGTTCTTTCATACTAAATGGATTCCCTCCCAGGCCCTTCAAGAATCCTCAAGGAAATCTTTCACAGTTGAGTCTTTCCCAAGCTACAACTCCTTTGCCTCTATCTGTCACAGCCCACTTTATTTCTCTGTGTTGTTTTATCAACAGTAGATTCAACATTTACTCATCAATTCTGTCCCCCATTATGAATTAAGCTGCATTGGGGTAATAATAAAATAAATTTTGCATTTGCGGAAATGTCAACCTTACCCAGAGTAGAGACTGATAAATCTTTGTGGAAAGGAAGGGACATGAAACCCGGTATATATTTTTAGCATTAAAAAATGATTATGAAAAATAAAAGATCCAAGCTAGACTAAATAAAAGAGTATTTTAAGAATTATTTCTAATACAATACAGTAAATTTTAATATTTGAACTTTATATTTCTATGATTCTAAATTCAAGAGAGAAAATTATTCTAAAAATGCCTCCTCATTCTTTCTCTCAATTCAGGGTGTCATTCTTAATGTTTTGTACTGTTTTGTTTTTACTTCATTTTCTAAAATACATAAAGGTTTGAAAGGCAGAATAATATAATTTTTTACACAAATGTTTTTATTATGTTAAACCCTTTGTATTAAAATATGAGTGAGTCTCTCACAGCTTTACACATAGTAATTGTCTTCTCAGAGAACAAACTCACAGTCTTCACTGACATTAGTTAATGACCTTGGAAGAACATATCATATCATTAAATTATCCCCTGGTGTGAATGAGAAAAGACACTCTTGCAATTTCTTGATTGTTTTATATTATAATCAGGACAACCATAATTATATAACTCTACTCTCAAAATTTTTGGTGTCTCACATAATTTTAGTTAACTAATTTTTAACATTGAAGAGGCACTGTTGGCTACATCAAGCAAATTATCAAGAGTCAACACGTAAAAGCGGTACTCATCAAAATTGTCCTGTGGCTCTTGATTCTTGCCAGATTTTAAGAATTTCTGTGTCATGCAATGCATCAAGGACTTGTATTCTTTGTATTCAAGCATGAATGTGGAACTATACAAGGAAGTTACAATTTTCACACATTCTAGTAAATGTATTTACTTTGATATCTTTGCATTATTCTTTCGAAACGGGAGTAAAATCATTTAAAACCCTTCCCTTGAAGGGTTTTCTTTTTCTTTCAGTTTTTGAAGATAGCCAAATATTGCTATTTATTACTGGATAGCAAACCATACTAGAACTGAGGTTTAAAACAAAACGTTTTATATGTCTGTAGATCAGATTTGTTAATTATACTTTATTTGAATTTTTTAAAACAATATACAACTAATGAATTTTGACAGAGTCTCTTCACAGTTATTTTACTCTTATACATGCTTTTCCTTATCCCACTCCCCTATATTCCATCATCCTTCTTGGTGCATCGGAAGATGCTCACTGAAAGGTACAATGATTTAGAAAACAAATAGACAAGCCATTCACAAATAACTATATTTGCAAAAGAGTTGATAGCAAGAAGATTGGGGACCATAATGAAGTTCTGAAATTTAATGGATGGTAAAATGCTGTGTTCCCATTAAACACAGGGAAAGGGTGTTAAATGATACCACAATAATGAAAGTTTTTGTTTCTCCTTTAAACATATATCACACTTTTCAGTGTCATCAACAATCAAAATTGCAGATTAAATTTTAATTAATTGCCATTATACAGTCATTGAAGTGACTATAACAAAATATAATAGCATGAAGTCTTGTCAAGTAGATAAAATAACCCAAACTCCCATGTTTTACCATGGAAAAGTGCAGGTATCAGTCTGGGAAAATATTCATAAATTCTGGTAAAACTGAGTACATTTATCCTGTAACTCAGCATCTTACAGCTTTAGGTATAAAAACAGAAAGATTTTTACAAATATGTTCAGTAATTTTTTTTCTGAATTGCTCTCAAATGAAAAGAGGCCAGGTTCTGATCAATAGACTAGAGAAACATGTTGACTGTTAGGACATGTGCACTTATTCAGCAATAAGAAGAAGCAACATAGTGATACACACCCCATACTAACTCTAGGAAGCCCAACTTTCAAACATATGCATAGTCCTATATACGCCCTATAATAGTCAAATCTAACTAATGGTCAGCCACAACTATGGTTTTGTTTCTATAGTTTCATTTACTGTGGTTTTAGCTAGAAATAACTTACACTTCTTAAATGTATACCATTTTGGGATTGGTCTCATCCCATTAGGACATGAAGTATCCCCTTGTCCAGAATATCAGCATTTCACATACTATCCACTCATTATCAATTGGTAGCCATATTTGTTATTAGTTTGTCTGTCACTGTATCCCTGTGACTGTCCTCAAGTCCCCTTTACGTAGTAAAAATGACCTTACAATGTGAAGCAGTGATGCTAGTAATGCTGACATGCCTAAGAAAACCCGAACCAAACTTTTTCTCAGTAAAACATAAAAAATTTTCAAGATCATAAGAAAAAATAAAGTATACCAAAGCTGCTAAGGACTGAGTAAAAATGAAAACACCCTCTGTGAAACCATAATGAAGGAAAATAAATTCTTGCTTGTTTTATTGCTCTGCATCAACAAAATCTAGTAATGGTTTATGAATACTTACATAAACTAAGAAGGCAGTAGACTTGTGGGTGGAAGATACTGATAGAACATATACTCTGAGTGAGAAACTCTGGGCCTGAAAAAACTAAGCATACCCAGAGACTTAACCAAGTAATCCCAAGAACAGTGGTTTTCAACCTTCCTAATGCAGCAACCTTTTAATTCAGTTCCTCATGTTGTGATGACCTCCCCAAACATAAAACTGTTTTTATTGCCAGTTCATAACTGTAATTTTGCTACTGTTATAAATTATAATGTAAACATTTTTGTTGCCAAAAGGGATGCGACCCACAGGTTGAGAACCACTGCCCTAGAACTGCGTACACCAAAACATTTACTGTGGAAGAAAAAAAAAGATGTTTACACAGATTCAAGAATGGACTGGGATTGAAAAAACAAAATTATTGAAGAGATTACCTCTGCCAGTGAGGAAACTGTTTCCACATTACTGTCAAATTGAAGTTGGTTAAATTAGGAGAATATGATACAAAAGCAAAATTTCTCTTTCAATGACATTGAACAATGTCCACACAAATATAAAGGTACATTCAGAAAAACAAAACATCTGTCTTGAGATGGAATGGGAGGTTGGAGAGCTGTCCCTGTGGTCGTAAGAATGGAAGAGCTATCCTTGATCCTCTACCAGCTGCAGCATTAGGGAGAGTAGGCCCTGCACCACACCAGGGCAGCCCAACAGATCCAACCCTCTTAATGAAGGTGTGGGTGAGCCATCCTGAAGTGGTGAGCATGGGACAGCTGTCTGCATTTCTCATCTGGTGGACCAGTCCTACAGCTAGCTGCCCAGGCCCAGACCCAGGATTATGACTTGGCCTGCCCCAATATCCATTCCATCTATGATCTGCTGGAGCACTTGAAAGTGCCTGACCTACAGGTCCAAAACTGCACCATCTCCACAACACTGGGAGCAAACAGGATGTGTAGGAAAAGTCTTAGTTGGGGCCCAGCATTGAACATGTAGTGGAGACCAAGGCCTCGAGCCAGACCAATGATCCTTTACAATGAACACTTGCAAATAGAGATGTATTAGGCCAAGGGGTTTACAGCGTGGGTTGTTGAGATGCACTGCAACTTTCATTACAAGATTTTTAATTCCTTTCCTTTTCTTTTTAAAAACTTTTTAATTTTTTTCTCATTTTAATATCATTTTTTCTCTTGAATTTTGTTTTATTTGGGAGGGGTGAATTTCAGATACAAAGGGATGTGGATTGGATGAGATCGAGATACTTGATGTGAATAACACATAGAATTAAGAATTTTATTAATTAAAAATGCAGAGGGATAATTTAATTTTGGTACTATATGCAAGCTCAAGAAATATGAAAATGCCAGGTATAATAATCAATGTGAAGTGATTATTGGCATGCCAATGTGAAGGAGGGAAATTTCACAAGAAACCACCCCCAAATGAAGAGCTACAGGCAATTAATGGTTGTGTAGAGAAGGAGAATTGGTTTTCTCCAGAGATAAGTTCCTTGAAATGTTACACAATCCCTAGTGATCTGTCCTAAATACATGTGCAAATAAGCAACACTAAATGGTCTCCATAGTTACACACATATATACATGTACCATCTCTAATATGTATATACATCTTTGTTATATATTATACATATATAATATCACACACACATAATTTTATCTTGCCCTTCCTCCCTCCAACTATTCCCATGTACCTTCTTGTTCTCTATCAAATTCATGGCCACTTTTTAACTGTTGAGATATGTAGTGTACGTGTGTGTTTGTGTGTGTGTGTGTGTGTGTGTGTGTGTGTATGTGTATCCAACCTGCTCAGTCTATAGAATGTTACTTGTATATATATATGATTTCAGTATTCATATTTTAATGTAAGAAATTAATATATAAATATAAGCCAGTCAATAGTTTTATATTTTCAAAAACACAATGTACTTTCTGAGTCTGGGTTACCTCACTAAGGATGGTTTTTTCAGGCTCCATTCATTTGACTGCAAATTTCATGAAGTTATTGATTTTTACTGCCGAGTTATACTCCATTGTGTAAATGTACTACATGTTCTTTTTTTTCCATACATTGTTTTGTTTTATTTTTTCCATTCAAGAACATAATTAAAGAAATAAAATTTTTATCTTTCTTCCCCTTCTCCCGGTCTTCTCCCACTACCCCCCCCACCCCTCCTCCCTCCCCCTTCTTCCTTGAAAGAGGGCATGGTGCCCTGCCCTGTTGGAAGTCCAAGGCCTGCCCCCATGTACTACATGTTCTTTATCTATTATTCTGTTGAGGGGCATCTAGGTTGTTTCCAATTCTGGCTATTACAAATAATGCTACTATGATGAGCAAGTGTCCTTGTGGTATGATTGAGCATCTTTTGGGTATTTACCCAAGAGTGGTATCACTGGGTTTTGAGGTATATTGATTCCCAATTTTCTGAGAAACTGCCATACTGATTTCTGAAGTGACTGTCCAAGTTTGCACTCTCATCAGCAGTGGAGGAGTATTCCCCTTACTCCACATCCTCTCCAACATAAACTACTCTCAGTATTTTTTTATCTTAACCATTATGACAGGTGTAAGACAATATCTCAGAGTTTTTTGATTTGCATTTCCCTGATGATTAAGGATGTTCAGCAATTCCTTAAATGTTACTCACTCATAAGTGTATACCAGATGTAAAGCAAAGGACAACCAAACAATCCACAGCTTCAGAGAAGCTAGGTGAAAAGGAGCACCCTAAGAGGGATGCAAGGATAGCCCTGGAAAGGAGAATTTAATTTTGCTCTGTCTATCTTTTCTCTATTCTTAAATGATTATTCATCATCTACTGGGTAAACTGGCGGCAGGGAGGGAGCAGTAGAAAGGAGGGGATAGGAGATGAAAACATGAGGGAATTGGATGGTCAAATTAGGGAAGAGATGAAGTAGGAGAGCAAGGAAAGATATCTTGATAGAGGGAGCCATTGTGGGGTTATGGAGAAACCTGGTTCTAAAGGAAGTTTCTAAGAATCCACAAGAATGACCCCAGTAAAGACTCTTAGCAATAGTGGAGAGATTGCCTGAACTGACCTTCTTCAGTTACCAGATTGGTGAATATTCCAACTGTCATCATAGGGCCTTCATCTAGTAACCATTGGACCCAGATGTAGAGTTCCACAATCAAGCACCAGGCCTACCTCTGGGAATCCAGCCAAAGAGAGGGAGGAGGAAATATATGAGCAAGAGAGGTCAAGATCATGATGAGGAAACATTCAGAGACAGCTGAACCAAACTCGTGGGAATTCATGAACTCTAGACCAACAGCTAACGAGCCTCAATGAGACTGAACTAGATCCTCTGCATGTGGGAGACAGTTGTGTAGATTGGTCTATATGAGGGACCTCTGGCTGTGGGACCAGGATCTATCACTGGTATATGAACTAGCTTGTTGGAGCCCATCCCCTATGGTGGAATGCCATGCTTAGCCTTAGTTCAGGGAAGGAGGGGCTTGGTCCTACCTCAAGTTAATGTGCCAGTTTTTGTTGACTCCTCATGAGAGGCCTTACCCTTTGGGAGGAGTGGATGGGGGTGGGCTGGCTGGGGAGGCACGAGGGTGGGGGAGCAAGATCAGGAGTGGGAGGGAGAACTGTGGTTGGAATGTAAAACAAAATTTTAAAATATATATATATATAATATGTACTATCTTTATCAGCAGAATTATTAATTAACAAATAAAAAATTAATACCAAATAAAAGGAAAATGTATTTGAATCAATAGAAGAATAAAATACAGGATTTTATTTCCAGATACAGTTTTGTGGGTTTATAGCATAAACTGTAACATTCTAAATTGATGAGTTTGTATCATTAGTTTTCCTGCTATTTGTATGTTGGTGAAAGTTCTATGAGCAAGAATTCCATTCAATTTAATAAGTAACATATATTCTTCTACTTGAATCCTGTTTATATTCTTCATTGGCAACATCAAGGCCTTTATTATGTAAACCTCGCAAAAGAAGCCACAAATTGCATGATACAATTTCAAATGACTGAAATCTGATAATTATTTTATTTTATTGTACATATGGGTTGACAATGGAACACGAGTAATGGGATCACTAAATTGGTGGATGAGTTTGTTATAAAAAGAGAAATCAATGAGGTATCCTTGTGGAAAAATGAGTTCATTGTCATAAAAATTACAGATTGTCACAATTATCTCTAGGGTGTGTTGTAATCCATTTTGCTGTGCTACAACAGAATATATGGTGTTAAATATTTTATAATGAAAAGGATTTCTACAGTGTATCTTTGGAGTCTCAAATTTCAATATTGGATAACTCCATCCCTTCAGCATCTGGTAAGTGCCCTCTTGAGTATATCACAGCATGTTAGATGATTCCTATCATTAGGAAAAAGGAAAAAAACTACAGTTGCATAGTGAAGGAGGAAACAAGAAACTAGAGAGGAGTCGTGATTTAACTTTTATAAATAATAACCATTTTCAGTGGGATAACCCACTTCCATGAGACCTACTCTCGCCCCTGCCCACAGAGAACAACATTAATTCCTTCATGAATGTGGTCGTACACAAACGAGTTCCTACTAGGCCCCATCAGTTCAAAGAGCCCACAAACCTTTGAAAATTGTTATATTAAGGAAGATGACTTCAGCACGACTATTAAGAGACAGGTTAAAACCAAAGTTCAGCCATAAAACATTTCAACATCTATGGTAATGTTTAAAACATCATCTATTTTGTCAATGATTCCACAGACTGGCAATTTGGCTGGGTGAATCAGGGTAGGCTGATTGTGTTTGGGCTCATTTACATGGCTGTGACTAGCTGCCAGGTCACCTGGAGGCTGTTGCTCTAATGGTGCTTCAATATATGCCTCTCCCACCTGCCTCTTGTTTCCCAGCAGGCCAGCTTGTACTTGCTCATCAAGGGATGGCAGCAGTCCCTTAGGCAATGGAAGTGTGCAAAGACACTTGAGTGCCAAGCCCAGTGTGCAACCTTCTGTTGAACAACGGGAAGGAAACAAGGCAATTCGGAATGAAAAACCAGAAAACACACTTTGGTGAAAGAAACTGTGCTGCCTCACACTTAGGATGTTTTCTGTCTCAAAATATTACATTACTTGTCAAAGTAATTTTTGGCCATCTTTTGTGTCTATTTCAAGATAGATAGTATTCAAAATACTATATTTAGATAAAATGGATTGTTTGATTTATAATATAGAATTTAATTTTGTTCTATCTTTTCTCAGTTCTTAAATGACTGTTCATCATCTACTGAAAAAACGAAGTTGCAAAGCTGCATTCCATAAGAACCTGCCCTTCATGATCTTTCCTACCTGATCTCTCTGGTTTTCTCTCTTCCCTTCTCTATCTTCTGAGTCTCTAACCATCCTTTCTCTTTCCCTCCCTCCCCTGGCCCTTCATGTGTGTGTGTGTGTGTGTGTGTGTGTGTGTGAGAGAGAGAGAGAGAGAGAGAGAGAGAGAGAGAGAGACCACATGAGCATGCCTTTATTGACCAAATGAGTATACCCTTATTTCTCATTTTCCAAGTATCAATTTAACTGCTAAAACTTTCTCATGATTACTCTTACCCTGATGAATTTCTTTGTATTTTGTGATTATTGAATTAAAATTGTTTTAAAGTGTAATTGTGCCTTTAAGATATAGAGTTTGTAAGAGATAAAGCTGTGCCCTGGTTATGTTTGTATAAGCAAGGTTTAATTCCACATTTTATAGTAGTTTACTACAAAAGGTAAATGAATGAAATAATTGAAAAGAATAATAGAGTCACCTGTTTATTTTATTCTAACATTAAACCTAAGGCAAAATTCTTTAATCATCTTACCAACTAACACATTTCTGCCTTTCCACACTGCACAAGTTTTAAATCATTCTGTTTGATTTCTAGTCTTGCTCTTTTGAAGGATTTTTAGCTGTTATTGTAACCTTTTTCTAAATGCCCTTTGTTTTGAAGTTTCCACCTGTGTGTCCCTGCTGTCACCTGAACTACCTGACTTTATGAAGCTTGGCAGGAATCTGGTCTCTGTCTTTAATAATGGCTACAGACAGTGCCTCTGTCTTCTTCAATAAGCAAAGGGAGCTTTTACACACTTCCATCTGGACTTCAAATGAAGTGAACAGTGCACATAAACAAAAAATCATCATTACTTGGCCATCCCCAAGAAATTAGGGGTAGCTTGTAGTCATGCTGACCACACATAATAGTACTTAGACTCAAATTCAAATTTGACTCCTCTAAAAAGATTTCTGCTACTTTTATTTTACACCTGATTTCAAAATTGTGAAGAGAGATGACTGAATTTGCTAACTCATTCGTCATGAAGTTAGAGATAAAAGCGAAGCATTTTAGTACCCCCGCCCCATTCTTTCTCATTCTCCATGCCTGGTTATTGTCCAATGGTCCTGATTTATCTGAGCAACAAATATTCATCAGTGTCTTCTTTTTCATCCATGGTAACTTAGTTCTCCTCCTTAGCAATTATTCTTTTACCAATTATTACAATAGAATTATAATTGGTCTCTTTTTCCATAATTGTTCTGAATTTCAGAGTAGCACAAATATTTTCATTTCAATCATTCATATATATCAACCAGGTTGGTAAGGAGTTGATTGGAATTTTCAGTTAAATTTTACTATTGGACTTAAAATGAGAAAATATTCTAGGAACATCACAAAACTGTAGAATATATGGCGAGTAGCAATTTGGAAATATTTACTCACCTAAACTAATAAAAGCATAAATAAACAAAGGTTTTCTTGTCTAAACTCAGGAACAGGTGTTTCAATTATAATATCAACAGCATATTATAAAATGTATTGGTAGGATGGACACCATCCCAGGTATTTAACTCTGATTATGTAAATTCACCTGCTGTTGAAGCAAGATAACTGCTTATTTCCATTTATATTATAACATTTACAGACTGACATTATTTGTGAAGTTTTGTGTACTATGTACCCAACACAAGGATATTCATTCTTGGCTCTTATACACAGATTTATGGGTTTTAAGCCAAGAAAGAATATTTTTAAAGGGAAGAAATTTCTCTAGAAGAATGGATTAATACTAGTTAATATTTATGAGTATTTGTTATATTCTGGAATGGGCACCAAAAGCTTAATACTGCATCTCATATAATCCTCAAAATAACTTGAAAGGAGCTGTTCAAGACCCCAGTTAACAGACAAAGATATAGACGCTTAGTTGGTCTAATTGTCCTTCAACAAGAGAAAGGGAGAGTTGGGTTTAAAAGGGAATTAAGTGCTTTCCACCTCCTGCAGAAAACAGGAGGAGGTAACAGCTCCTGTAGTAGAAAGTCAGATTGTGCAGGCTGGAGAAGCGACTTGGAACTTGAGCATGTAATACTTCTCTTGCAAAGGGTCCTAAATTTGATTCCGGGCACCCACATTGGGCAGGTTATGGCTTCCTGTAACTCCAGTTTAAGGAGATCCACTGCCCTCTTCCAGCCTCCTTGAGCAGAAGCACTCACAATACATATCCTCTGTCCTCACTAATACACACCAATGCAAACACATATGCATTTGTATAACTAAAAATAAAAAATATGGACTAAAAG
Organism: Ondatra zibethicus; assembly: GCA_004026605.1. NCBI lineage: Eukaryota > Metazoa > Chordata > Mammalia > Rodentia > Cricetidae > Ondatra > Ondatra zibethicus. The sequence goes on along the minus strand of PVIU01026104.1, from coordinate 3,335 downwards.
ACTGTTACACTATGGAAGCAACTGCTGTATTTCAAAGGAAGGACTTAGCCTCTGGAAGATTTGCTGAAGTCAGTCCTGCCCTTCTTCCTCATGTGGTCCAGATGTAAGTGATAAAGATCTGAAAGCTGGGGCTAATTCCCTTCCATGGTTATTGCAATAATCCTGCCTAAATACATCGAGCAGGTGTTTGAGTACAAAAAGTACAAAACTAATCTGTTCTATAACTCTCCATCACTGCCTGTGTATTGTCATAAATTTAATAAAGAATACCTTCAGTCTGATGTAGCTTAAGTTTAAATAAAGTACCTAAAAGAGTATCAACTTATAAGCTCACTGTCTTAAAGTCATAAGTATGGATATAGCGCAGCTAGACTCTTCTCTTCACATGGCTGAGAACAAGGTATGCATAGAAGTGTGTACAGTAATAGAAATACCCCACTCCCACAGGATAGATCTACAAAACACTCTTGTGCCTAAGGCTCAGGGAACATTGCAAAAGAGGGAGTGAAAATCATGTAATAGTCAGATGGTCTTTCACTTCCTTGGTTAGTGTTACCCCAAGATAGTTTATGCTATTTGTGCTTATTGTGAAAGGTGATGTTTCTTAACAATGAATAAATGGGACCTCCTGAAACTGAGAAGCTTCTGTAAAGCAAAGGACACAATCATTAAGACAAAAATGCATCCTACTGAATGGGAGAAGATCTTCACCAACCCCACATCAGACAAATGTCTGATCTCCAAAATATATAAAGAACTCAAGAAACTAGACATTAAAATTCTAAATAACCCAATTTAAAAATGGGGTATTGAACTAAATGGAGAATTCTCAACACAAGAATTTCAAATGGCCAAAAATTATTTAAGGACATGTTCAACTTCCTTAGCTCTCAGGTAAATGCAAATCAAAACAACTTTGAGATACCATATTACATCTGTCAGAATGGCTAAAATCAAAAACACCAATGATAACCTATGCTGGAGAGGATGTGGAGTAAGGGGAACACTCATCCATTGCTGGTGGAATGCAAACTTGTGCAACCACTTTGGAAATCAGTGTGGTGATTTCTCAGAAAATTGGGAGTCAACCTACCTCAGGACCCAGCAATACCACTCTTGGGAATATACTCAAAAGAAGCCCAATCATACTACAAAAGCATTTGTTCAACTATGTTCATAGCAGCATTATTTGTAATAGCCAGAACCTGGAAACAACCTAGGTGCCCCTCAATGGAAGAATGGATAAAGAAAGTGTGGCACATCTACATATCAGAGTACTACTCAGAGGTTAAAAAAAATGACATCTTGAATTTTGTATGCAAATGGATGGAAGTAGAAAGAACTATCCTGAGTGAGATAACCCAGACCCAAAAGTATGAATATGGTATGTACTCACTCATTAGTGGATTCTAGCGATAAACAAAGGATACTGAGCCTATAGTTCATGATCCTAGAGAAGCTAAGTATTAAGGTGAACCCAAAGAAAAACATACGTAGATTCTCCTGGAAATTGGAAGCAAACAAGATCGCCAGGCAAAAGTTGGGAGCATGGGGGCAGGGAGGGTAAAGGAAAGGGAAGAGGGGGAGAGAGGGAGAGAAAGGGAGGCTTGGGGAGAGTTTGGGGAAGTGGGGTGGTTGAGATGGAGGAAGGACAGATATGGGAGCAGGTAAAAGGAGATATCTTAATTGAGGGATCCATTTTGGGGTTAGCAAGAGGCTTGTTTCTGGAGTGCTTCCCAAGAGTCTATGGGTTTGACCCCAGCTAAGACCCTGGGCAATGGAGGAGAGGAAGCCTGAACTGGCCTTGTGCCATAGTCAGACTGATGACTATCTTGAATATCACCATAGAACCTTCGTCCAGAGACAGATGGAAGCAGAGACAGAGACCCACATTGGAGCACTGGACTGAGCTCCCAAGGTCCAGTTGAAGAGCAGAAGAGGGGAGACTATGAGCAAGGAAGTCAGGACCATGAGGGGTTGGTCCACCCACTGAGACAGTGTCCCTGATCTAATGGCTCACCAACTCCAGCTGGGCTGGGAATGAATGAACACAGGATCAAACTGGACTCTCTGAATGTGGCTGACAACTGGGGCAAACTGAGGGGCCAATGATAATGGCACTGGAATTTGTCTCTACTGCATGTACTGGCTTTTTGGGATCCTATTCTCTTTGGATGCACACATTCCTAAACCTGAAAGGAGCGGGGAGGGCCATGGACTTCCCACAGGGCAGGGTACCCTGCCCTCTCTTAGGACTGGAGGGGGAGGGGGAAGACTGAGTAGGGGAGCAGGAGGGAAACGGGAGGAGGGGAGGAAGTGGGAATTTTGATTGGTATTATTTATAAAGTAATAAAAAAGAAAGAAATTTGTCCCTCAATGTGGTGGTACCTGGGAGAGGGAAGTAGTGTGTAAATTTTAGGACGTAAGGCCTGATAGGAAGCTACTACGTCAATAGGGTACCAGCAATGGTTGGAATTAATCTTGTGAGATTCTGGAGGGTTCCATAAGAGTGAAGGGGCTTAAACCCTGCCTTCTCTCTGGAAATCCATTCTGCCACATAATAGCTCCCTCTTGCATGAATTCCTGTCATGATCCACTGGTATGACATCTTCACAAGAGATGAGCCAATGCCACTGTCATGTTATTTAACTTTTAGAACTTGAGTTAAATAATCCAGGTTATAATGTATTTAGCTTTATGTGTTTTATATATTAGCAGAACTTGGATTAGTTAAGACAAGGATAAAAATGGAAGGCAATAGTTAGCCCTATAGATCTAATACTATAAAGAAGATGTTATAATGAGGAAGATGTTATGAGGAAGATGTCATAATGAGGAAGAAAACAATAGGAGTGATCCTTATGAAAGATTTGACAGACAGACAGACAGACAGACAGACAGACAGATAGATGATAGATAGATAATAAAATAAAACAAAAAATTCTAAAGCAGTTGGGATAGAATGTTCCCTGGAGATAGGCAATGCTAAGTATGACACCTTTACACTAAAGGACTAGAAATCAACACTTATAAGACACTAATGCCAAGGTTTATGATTTACCATAAGGATATAAAAGCTATGGTTGTAGCTACACAAAATATTGCCTCTGCCCACTATAAAGGAGAAGGTGCACTAGCTGCAAAACAAAGACAATCTGATGTTGAGTTTTCTGAGCAAATTCCTCTCAGCCCAACTCAAATAGCAAAGAACAAGAAAACATGTACAAGGTAGCTCCCGTGATAAATTTGATTGACATGTTTGGTTCTTGACATTTTTGAAAAATATGATTCAGTTTGAATGATGTTATTTTTTCTCAAACAGCAAAGAAGAGTTT
>PVIU01026103.1:0-22576 GCA_004026605.1 Ondatra zibethicus | reverse complement strand
GGGGGGAGAGAGAGAGGGAGAAGGGAAGGGTTGGGGAGAGCTTGGGGGAGTGGGATGGTTGAGATGGAGAAGGATGGATATGGGAGCAGGGAAGGAGATATCTTAATTGAGGGAGCCATTTTGGGGTTGGCAAGAGGCTTGGCTCTGGAGGGGTTCCCAGGAGTTCACGTGGATGACCCCAGCTAGGACCCTGGGCAGTGGAGGACAGGGTGCCTGAACTGGCCTTGTCCCTTAGTCAGACTGATGACTATCTTGAATATCACCATAGAACCTTTGTCTGGCGATGGATGGAGATAGAGACAGAGACCCACATGGGAGCACTGGACTGAGCTCCCAAGGTCCAGTTGAAGAGCAGAAGGAGGGAGAAGATAAGCAAGGAAGTCAGGACCACAAGGGGTTGGTCCACTCACTGAGACAGTGTGCCTGAGCTAATGGGAGCTCACCAAATCCAGCTGAACTGGGACTGAATAAGCATGTGATCAAACGGGACTCTCTAAGTGTGGCTGACAATTGAGGCAGACTGAGAAGCCAATGATAATGGCCCTGGGATTTGTCTCTACTGCGTGTACTGGCTTTTTGGGATCCTATTCTATTTGGATGCACACCTTCCTAAGCCTGGATGGAGGGGGGAGGGCCTTAGACTTCCCACAGGGCAGGGTACCTTGCCCCCTCTCAGGATTGGAGGGGGAGGGGGCAAAGGTGTTGGGGGGAGCGGGAGGGAAATGGGAGGAGGGGAGGAAGTGGAAATTTTGATTGGTATTATTTATAAAGTTAAAAAAAAAATACAGTCCCTCACTGGAGCTGACCCCAGAGGAACCAGGAACATATCCGCTAATGCTAAGCATGTTCTAAACAAGCCAAGGGAAAACTGTCAATGGACGTCCAGGCAATAAGACGAATATGACTGGGCCGCACTGTCACTGCTGTGGTTTCTAGCCACAGACCCAAATGTCTGGCGCTAGTAAAGCTAGTTATGCAATGCTCTCTTCCCAGGCCTAACCCAGTTGTCGGGCATTCCTCTGCAGACAGTGAGCTCGCTCTTCTGGGCCCTGGCCTCCAGGAGGAATTTGCAGCCTGGGAGCAGGCAGCAGCCCACAATGCTTTTCATTAAAGAGTCACTTGATAAATGTAGGATTTTTCACATTTTTGCTCGTTTCAAAAGGGCAAGGCGTGATGCTGTTCCGAGCCCTCCAGGGAGCTGTAGCAAGCAGGCAGTTAATGCAAGCCCAGGTAGGCTGATGTTTCTCCTGGAACACAATTGACATCTCCATTATGCAAATCTAGGCAAATGTTCAAGACGGATGCAAATACCATTGTCTTTTCAGCCCAATACCCTTCAATGTTTTAGACTGCTGGTTTCATCAACATTGTTAATTTCCATTCAGACCCCACATTTCAAGTGATTGGCACACAGCTGCTCCTTTCTGTGGAGAAAGGGAGACCCGTCCACTTGAGTTTTATGAAAGGGAGCATAATTTGTCTTAGGGCTGTGAAATATTTGTTGAAGACTCTTGGGGGAAAAGGTTAGGCAATCAGTTCCCACACACAAATCTTGAGACTCATACTTTTTTTTTTTCCAGGTAACTCTCTCAAAGGCCCTGGGGTAGCAGCTTGCTCAAAGTGAGAATGAGCAGCTCCTAAGGGGACCAGGTAGCCTCCATGTTTGTCCAGCTCCTGCTTAGTTCTCCTTTCCTGTCCCTCATTACCAATCTGCCCAGTGCACTTCCTGCCTCCAGCTGCTGTATACTTCACGCCAGTCATTCAGCCGATCTGATCATCCATTAACAACATTCCCTGTGGTGGACTAAAACCAACCACCTGTGGTACAGACTTACCTGTTGGATACCTCCCATAGCTCTCCGGGATGAGCCCTGACTCATGAGTTAGTCATGTAGTGGTCTAGGGGAATTGAGGGGAAAGCAAGAGAGGTGTTTGCCTTTTGCCTTCTCTGAAAGCAGGTGCCCAAATCTTGACCTCAGTCTGGGGTTGTAGCTCAGCTTGTCTTGCAAGCAGGAAGACCCCAAGCTCAACCCCCACCGCTCAGAATCAATGTAAAAAAAGAACCAGGTGTAAAGACACAGACTTGTAAAGCCGGGCGGTGGTGGAGGCAGAGGCAGGTGGATCTTTGTGAGTTCGAGACCAGCCTGGTCTACAAGAGCTAGTTCCAGGACAGGTTCCAAAGCTGCAGAGAAACCCTGTCTCAAAAAAAAAAAAAAAAAAAAAAGACATAGGCTTGTAATCCCAGTGTCAGGAAGATGGAGAGATGTGGACCCCTGATGTGGTTCCTGCCCAGCCAACCTAACCTATTTGATGAGTCCAGGTCAATGAGAGACACTGTCTCAAAGAAACAAAACAACACACAGACAGACAAAGCAAAACAAACAAACGAACGAACAAGAGTATGCTGGTGAGGCGGCTTTGCAGGTAACTGTATTTGCAGCCAAGCCTGCTAACCTGAACTTGATCTCTAGGACCACGCAGTGGGAGGAAAGAACTGACTCCTGCCAGTTATCCTCTGCACTCCACACACTGCACAGATGCTTTAAAAATCAGAATAAAACAAACAAGCACAAGGAAACTGGCCTCAAGGTAGATATCCAAATGCCAAGTGTTTTTTTTATTTTTTTCTAGGTCACCATTACCAGGGGGAAGCATATAATTGACGAAACGTCAACATTTTGAAGGGACAGGGTCAGTTACAAAGATGAATAATGTGGGAACCGGAGGCAAAAAGGAAAGATTAATAAGGAATTATTATGCTCACTAGGCTGATATTCTGTTTGTTATGGATTTTCTGCATTAAGGTAGATCCTGTCTTTAAGATTCTATTCTTTGGGGGGTTTTATGAATTGATTTTGAGGTTTTAGAAATGCCGCATTAAAACTTCATAGCTCCTAATTACAGAGGCTTTGGCTCCTGAAAGAAGTGTGCTACTGGCTTCTCAAGGTGTGGGCTAAACTGGTGACCTCCGTATCCGATGGGGTGTCTGGTGGTCAGTGTTTGTCAGCTGGCTACAACCTAGAGTCTCCTGAGAAGAGACCATCAATCAAGGAATGGTCTGAACAGGTGGGCCTGTGGGTATGTCTGTCGGTGATGGTCAGATTATTAATTGATGGAAAAAGACCCAGCCCATTGTGGGCAGCATCATTCCCTAGACTGGGAGTCCTGAATTACATAAAGGAAAAGAACATAGCAGCAAGTAGCCATGGGCACAGACATATCTCTCGCTCTTGATTGTGGGTGGAATGTGGCTAGCGTGATTAGCTATCTCAAATTCCTGCAGCTATGACTTTCATGCAGTAATGGAGAGTAAGCTCGAACTATAATTAACAAGGCCCTCTCTTCCCTAAGTTGTTTGTGATCAGGGTGTCTTACCACAGCGCCAGAAAGAAAACCAGGACAGGATGTGGCTGATTTTATCCTGGTCATTTGGGGCCACTGTGGAGCTTTTAAGTAGCCTGCTATGTTTGCTAGTTTGTAAGGCAATTTGAGCCTTTTCAAAATTTTTCTCGTTTTGTGGTAGTCTTTTCTGTTTGTTTTTTGACACGTGTGTGCTTGAGGTTCCCATGTGGCTGATGCTAAAATGGGTGAGCATCACCTCCCAACAGAAAAGAAGAAAAGGGAACCTCGTTACGGTTTGGGCATAAGATGTCCTCACAGGTCAGTGTAGGAGTATGAGCTTTGGCAAGTTGTAAAACCCTTGGCAAGCAGTGCTTAGCCAGAAGAAGTGGGTCTTAGGGTAGGTTAAGGTCCTCCAAATTCCTTGGCTGGGCTCCACTTCTGTCCTGTCGTGGCTTCTTGACAGACCCAGACGTGAGCGAGCAGATCATGTTCCAGCAGCGGTAGCCGTGGGTGTACCTGCCACCATGCTTTCCCTGTCATGACAGGACCGTGTCAGCAAATCAAAAGCCTACACAAATCCTTTCTCTCTGAAGCCACTTCCTGTCAGGTCTTCCGTGACAGCAGCAAGAGACATAATTAGCAGAAGCCCTCAGGAGTATGGCCTGGGCTCTCAGATGGCAAGGAGTTGCCTAGGAGATGGGTGGGAAATGAAAACGGCACCCGTGAATCTCTTTCCGTGGGACAAACCCCGGGTCCGCCCACGGATAAGGATCTAATCTCCCGTTTGACAGAGAGACCTTCTATGGCCCAGTTTTGTGTGTCTATAGAGTTGTACATGGTCAATGGGGTCACCTTTGAAATTCTTTACTTAGACAACATTGGACTAGGGGTGTCCTATGAGCAGGTCTCTTTTAATTCACTTGTATACATGAGAAAAAGTTGACAAAGTTGAGGCAGCTCTAACATGGTTCATATTGATCCTGTGCAGAGGGGACCTCCTGCTTAGAGGGGAGGACAGTGACTGTCACCCAAACCCGGGCATGAGTGAAATTGCATGGATCTGAGTTAAGTTCTGGCTTCAAAGGAGGGACTTCTCAGACAGACTCAGCCAAAGGGAGATGGTTGGGTGAGATTTGGGGGAGATGGCTGAGCCAAGATTTCCTGGGCCATGGCTCCTTGCTCGTCCAACGCCTGAGGACAACAAACTATGTTGATACTTTTCCTTTTGTAATTCATTTTATATGTTAACATCAATATAGGTGTCAAAAATATCAATATGTCCAGAACACATTGCAGGGGCCAGCTTCTTCAGTGACCTAGTGAACAAGTTAGAGTCACTGTTCTTGATGCCCCAGTGGGATGATCAGCCCCATCATGTCCACAAGGAGCGGAAACTGCTTCACAACTGCTTCGGCAAAAGTCCCTTGCCCACTCCCACTGCTGCAATGCTGGAGACCTCATGCGTGTGCGTGCGTGCATGAGAGAGAGAGAGAGACAGAGAGAGAGAGATGAAGAGCATGGAGAAGTAAGTCAGAGGTCAACCTTGAGTGTCATTCCTTAGGTGTTGTTCGTCTTATTTTTCAAGACTAGATTTCTCACTAACTTGGAACTTGCCAATAAGGCTAGGCTGGCAGCCAGAAACCCCAGAGAACTGCCTGCCTCTGCCTCTGAGACCTCACTTGTCATGGACAATACTAACCTGGAGCACCAGCGAGACAGGGACTAGAACCAGGGCACTTCTGGGAAAGAGCAGCAGGGAGGAAAAAGAGCATGGCTGGGCTTCTCCAGGTCACTGCTCTTCCCCTGGGTAGGGCTTGATTAATGAGGCTGTTCCTCTGAAGTCTAAAGGTGATCACGTGGATGCCTGCCTTCCAGACAGATCCTGCTTCTTTGAAAGGTCAAGTAGCCATTCTAAAATAAAACAAAACCTGAAGGAACAGGAAACTGCACCTGAGAAGAGCTGGACCAGGAAAGGAGTCAGAACCAGAGTTGACCTTTACGTAGGGGGAGCAGGATGAGTAGGGAAGGCAGTGAGGAGGGGCTGTGATAGGGGGGTAAGGGATGGTGAGGAGAAAGGCTGGGGAGAGAGGGGAAGGGTGTGGGAAGAGGGGAGGATGTGGCCGTGGGGGAGAGTGTGTGGAATGCGGAGGCCTATGTTTCGGGATGAAAATGGGTGGACAGCTGTTCCTGGCCCAGCAGAACCTGCCCCTTCCTTGCTCTTCCACACAAAGCATCATACCTGCAAACCCAGGCCTTTGCTTCTTCTACTGATTCTGAAATTGGTTGAGAAGAAAGATGCATATTGGATTTTAATAGACTACATATTGTTATTTTGTGTTACTCACATTTTAATTCTATCTATTATTTATTAACTATAGAATCCATATTCACCAGGCTAATTGCAAATATATTCATTATGCTAATTTTGCATTGTGTTATTACGGAGTGCTGTGCCATGGCATAGTATGCCTTTACTACCTGGCCGGTTTCCTGGCAGTTGGCGAACTGACCCGAGAAGTAGGGTGAGTATATTTCCTTTCTTTCCTTCCTTCTTCCTCCCTTCCTCTCCCCTCTTTCTTTTCCTTGTTTGCCCTCCTACTTCTTCCCCTTCCCCTGCACGCCTGCCATCACTTTTATTTATTTATTGGGTATTTTATTTAAGGCAGTCTCATTATGAAGCGATCCCCCTGCATCAGTTTCCTTAGTGCTAGGATTAAATGCCTATGGCACCACGTTTGTTAACCTGGGACACGGCCAGCAGTTGGAAACAACCTCTCCTTTCCCCCAAACAAAACAAACAAAAAACCTCTTCCATTTCTTTACCTATAATTTGCAGAGACCATCACTTTTGCGTATTTGGTGTGTGTCTGACATCACCATAAATACATTCCAATGAGTAGTATGGAGGGTGCCCAGGCATGAGGAAGCCCCTTCAGGCAATAGGAGTGCCCCTCCCCCACCATGTGAGGAGGGCTACCTAAGTATGAGGAAGTCCTCTAGTTGTAAGGAGGTTCCCCAAGCTGAGGACGGTCCCCCAGGGGGCTAAGAAAGCTGCCTGTCTATGGAGGCCAGTGTTGCTCACACTGGGTATGGGCATGGTCTCAGAGTCATGGCTATGATGCTTGGCTCTGCACTGCTATGAGCATGGGTGTCTCCCCCCACCACTCATCCTCATCCAGAGACTCTGAGGGCTTTCATGCTGAGTGCTGAAACAGACCTGAGGTACGCGCCATGATCAATAAAACATGACCCCTGGCCTCCAAAACGGGGGGGGGGGGAAGCTGTCAGGTTCACATGGTTATCATGAAGGCCTCAGGAGGCCAAGGGGGCAGCACAGGGATGATGCAATAGGATCCAAGAAGGAGACTTTGACAGGCAGACAGGAAGACCATAGCAAGATGGGTCAGAAGAGGAACTGTCTGACAAATGGCAAGAATTCTAAAGGACAGCTAAAGTGGACACCAATTCTACGGTGCCTTAAAATCTCCCATGAGGCATTGGTTCCTTGTGCACTTGAGACAGGGTCCCACATAGCTCAGCCTGTCCGTGAATACCATGTAGCCAAGGATGACCTTGAACTTCTGCTCTTCCGGCCTACAAAGCCCAAATCCTGGGATCACAGGTATGTCTTGTCATGCTCAGGTAATGCAGTACTGGAGAAGGAACCAGGGTTCCGTACCTGCTGTGTGAGCTATCTACCGACTGAACTCTCTCCTCAGCCCCGGTAGAAGGAGTTTTGAACACACGGGGGCTCCATATTCTGGGGTCCATGGTCAATTGGCATAGCAGTAGGGCCCAGACTTCTTTCTTTCTTCTAATATCTCCACAAGAGAGTCAGACATTCCTCCCCAGTGGAAGAGTTAGGGATTGAAAAGAAATATCTATCCATCCCTCAAGACTGATGGTCACCAGGGAAGAGGACATTTACATCCTGAGCAGTCTGGTCAGATGGAGGGAGACTTCCACTTCTGAATGCCCAGACTCTCACTTAAATCCCTCAACAGTCCCATGAAGTGAACAAATACAAAAATTATCATAGCCATAACCCAGAGCAAGAATGACGTCATTTAAGGACTGCATGAGCACACACCATGGAAACTGGTCGAGCAGGCAACAGGGCAAAATTATGCCTTGGAGAAAATAATCCATCCCTCAGTAGCCCTGACTGAAGAGGCAAGAGGCACTTAGAAGCTGCTGTGATGGCCCATGCCTCCTGGAAGTGTAGACAGGTCTTTCTCAGACAACTAGGCCAAATTTCCTTCTGTGTTGTCTCTTGTTGATTTCCAGGATCTCTTTATATATTAAGGTAAATAATTCTGCCCTAGATGTCACATAACATTTCTGCTCTGTTGACATTTGTGTTAGTAAATACATGGCTTCTAGAATATTCAAGTGGTTTCACTACTTACATATTTTCTTTTTAAGAAATGTTATGTGTGATGTGTTGCATGTTTATGTGAATGACACATATGCTTAGTAGTGTGGGTGTGTATACATGTGTGCAAGCCTGGGGTGGCCCTGAGGTCCATGTTCCATGTCTTTCTCTGTCTCTCTCTACCTTTACTTTTTGAGACAGGGTCTGTCGCTGAATCTGCAGCTTATTAATTCTGGCTGGCGTATGAACCCTAGAGATCCACCTGTCCCATTCTCTCACATCCCTATGCTTGTAGCCATACCTGGATCTTTATGTGGGTGCCGGGGATCTGAACCTCGATCCTGCGCATCAGGCACTTTCCTGCCTGAGCTCCACTTACATACACTTTCCTCTATTGCTTTCGGGGTTGGAACAGTCACCCGTTCTAACTCCACACACTCCACAGCCTACCTGGTCCAGGGTGACCGGGGCCCGTTTATAAAGATGGGAGCTGCCCCTGACCTTCAAGGGAAGATTGAATGTTTCCAGCTATGGTTTTGAGATTGCGGCGGCTACACGCAGCGTTTGAAGGGCGTTAAGTTCCTCCTAACCTCTGGCATTTGTAGTTCAGTGACAGTGCTATGCTTTTTTATCTAATAGAATTTTAAAACAATCATTTTGGGTGTGCATCCAGCAGCCCTTTGGTAGTGGGGATATTTTAAATTCAGGCTCCAGACTTGGAAGGGAGGCAGGTAAACGTCTACTAACAAATCCTGAGGGAGGGTGTCTTTCCCTCCTCTCCTCTTGAGTTCTGTAAAAATCATTGACTTACAACAGCTTAATTGGAATAATATCATCCAGATATTAAGCCTGTTTGCCTCCATGAGGTAGATATATGTCTCCTGGAGATCTTAAGGTCATTTCCTGTGACTAAATACTCCATTCAAATCTAAAGATGCAAGGAACAAGAACATGTTAAAATAAAAGCATCTACACAAAAGGAGTCAGGACCTGAACTGAGAAGGAGGTGACTCATTCTTCTGCAGAGAGCATCCTTGATGGTAAAGTAAAAACAACAAAGAAACTGGCATCCTCTGAGCCAGGTGGAGTGCTGTGTGGTCCCTGTGTGGTTGTCCCCCAGACCAGGATGCCTCAGTCAGCACACGTAGGATGGGGGTTCCATGACCCCATGGTGGAGGTGGAAAGTCCCCCGTGTCACAGCAGGGTGTATTACTTGCACACCTGTAGTGACGTTGGTGTGCACAGACCTCCAGCATTCCCGAGTCAGTTACTTACTACATGGATGGCTTGACTGAGATAGTAAAGACGACCTCACTGCTTCCTGTGTTATGTGTTGTTTTGAGATGAGGTCTGTGGTGGCCTGGCTGAGAAATGTCCCCCGCAGCCTCGTGGGTTTGAAGACTTGATTATGGATCCTTTAGAAGGTGGAGCCTCTCTGGAGGAATTATGTGCTCGGTGTGGGCTTTGGGGTTGCATAGCTTAGTCCTTGCCTCCTATCTCTGTTTCCTGGGTGCTGGTGACATGTGGTCAGTTAGCTTCCTGCTCCTGCCTCTGGCTATGCCTTCCTTACCAGCATGGACTCCATCGCTCTCGAACTCTGGTCCCAAACCAAACTCTTTGGTCCTGAAGTTGCCTTTGTCAGGGTATTTTACCATGCAATGAAAAAGAAACCAATGTAGGGTCTCACCAGCCTAAAACTATGTAGCCCAGGCTTGACCCCACCTTGTGGTTCATCATTCTCGGCTCTCTAAGAAGCTGGGGTTACAGCTGTGCACCTCCCATGCCTGGGTTATTTGCTATACTTAGGGGTTACAGCTGTGCCCCCTCCCTTGCCTGGGTTATTTACTATACTTTCTATTGTGACTAGATATTATTTCTCCTTATAAAAGTTATTTTTAAGATAAAGATGAGCAGAGCCTCCAGTCAGATGAGGTGAAGTCCCCCTCCCCGTGTGGTGATGGGGCCTCATGCATGCACTCGCCCAATCTGTATAGAAGACCTACTATGTGCCGGGTGTGGTGTGGAGAGAACCAGGGAACGAAGTCACATATGGAGCCCAAAAGACATGGGTGAAGGAGAGAGCTCTTCAATGTGCTCCTGGAGGACTGCCCTGTAGGATGGGGCTGCTCCTGGGTGACTCCTGAAGGGACCACAGCCAGGACGGATGTGAGGAAATCTCAGTGTGATAAGAAGACAATGCCAAGCAGAAATCCTCTGAAGTGGAGGGGCTGGGAAGGAGAGGACAGACCCGCTTGCGAATAATGAAGGATTGATGGGCGACGCCCACTGTCAGCATGCTCAACCCTGATCGGGTCACCATCCTATGATCCTGCAAACTGGGCTTCACATGGGTATCCAGGGGCTAATCTGCTTCCTTTCTGACATAATCTTTCGCTATTGCGATTATGTAAATGGTCCTAATGAACCTGTGGTATTTGTTACGATCCCTTTTCAAGCTTTTGCTAATATAGGACATAAAGCATGAAATAGAATATGCCTCATTAGTTTGCAAGTCCCCAGGAGACGTCCTTCTGTTATGCTGGTATCCACCCTCTCAATCTCTTGCTTTCTGGTTCTTCCCCCGCATTCCCCTCCCCCACCTCCCACCTTGGGGATCATTTGTTCTGAATGGAAGGTGCCATGTTCGTGAAGAAGGCAAGAGACATGTGGACTCAGAAATGATACATAACTAAGTTACTAGTTGCAGTCCCCAAAGTAGGCTTACCTTCTAGCCCAGAGCTGCAGGCAGCCCAGAGCTGTAGGCAGCCCAGAGCTGTAGGGTTCAGCTCTGGGCTTCCCTAATGCAGAGGAGGAAGATCACCACCCTCTTCTGAGCCCCGAATACACCTAGTGCTGCAGCCCCCAACCCCCGCCCTGTTCCTGCTTTTATCCCCTTCCTCTTAAATTGTATCAGGAAAAGAGAGCCCAGCTCTTTCGCTGGAGGTAAGACACCCAGATGAACCGCAGCTTCTGCATTGCTTTGTTTACTCTGTGTTGGGGGGTCGGGTGGACTTTGTGTTAACCATCTGAATTCAATTAATCTGCCTAGACAGGAAATTAGAAACTCAAACTGCCTTTCTATTAGTTAGACGTGACCCAATGGCGTTTGGAGAGAAAGTATGATGGCAGCCTTAATTTCTCAAGTGTCCTGTAATCAAAAAGGATGAAGTCCGGAAAAGAAAGTCAATATTATTTATTTATTTATTTTTTTGTTTTTCAAGACAGGGTTTCTCTGTAGCTTTGGAGCCTGTCCTGGAACTAGCTCTTGTAGACCAGGCTGGCCTCAAACTCACAGAGATCCGCCTGCCTCTGCCTCCCGAGTGCTGGGATTAAAGGTGTGCGCCACCACCGCCTAGCAAGAAAGTCAATATTATCTCAAGCTACAGGGGCCTGGGCGCTCCCCCTGCCCAGCTGCACAGAACTGTGAGTGACTTAAATGCTCCATAAGGCTGGCTGTACATTAATTGGGACATTAATTGGTGCCTACTGTGTGCAACTGCTGTTCTTGGGGGTACAACTCAGATGGCAGTGAGGGGTCCTCTGCATAAGTACACATGGGCAGTGTTGAGGTGGAACAGGGCTGGAGTCAGTGGACGGCAGATAGCAGCACCCCCAATTTAGCATCCATCAGTGGACTAAGAACTGCATTTACCCACAAAGGAGATGCCCCCAAACTCTTACCCAGCTAGGAACTTGCTTAGAAGGCCATTGTAGTTTACACCATGGGGGGTTTATTAGTGGATCTGGGTTGGGGCCTAGGAATCTGCTTCTCCAACAAACACTCTTGTCCCCAATGTATTTGGGAAGCATAAGTTTAGAAGCCAGGGATCCTTCCAGTCTATTTACACAATCATTAACTTTGGAAAGTGCACTCAGCAAGTCTCACAAATTAGGCTCCTGCTGGGTGTGGGGATTTCTCAGGGGGGAAGGCAATCCCCTGCCTTGCAGGATCTGCCACTTAGTGGGATGTGTGGGTGTTAATCAAACAGCCACAGAAGGCAAACTCACACTGCAAAGTGCACAAAGGGCTCCAAAGAGGACTAGAGATATGAACTGGAGCCCATGGCTATGTTCCCAGAGAAGGTGGAGGACTGGCCTTGTTCAGAGCCAGGGACAATTTACCAGGATACCTTGACTTCCACCCTGAGGTTCCCTTGAAAGCCCATGTTAAAGGCTTACTTCCTAACTGGGTGCTCCTGGGGGGTGATGGACTTTTAATGCCTCAAGGGGCATTACACTTATATGCACATGCTCTTACACACACACACATTCACTGATACATGTAATAAAAAAACTAAATCTTTTTTAAAAAATCTCCTTGTTTTACTGACATTTTGCTTATTGAAAGAGGGGCTAGGCACCAACAACCTGAGTGAATATGATTGACACATATTATTTTGGAGGTGTGTTCCTGAAACAGAACTGACGTTATAAGGCACTACGCTACGTAAGCCCCACCCACAAAAGCAGGCACATGTGCATATTAGGGTCTGAGTGAGTGCAGCAGCCTGATGCTCAGAGAGTACGTCAACAACTGGACGTTGAAATGTTCAAGTTGAGTCCCAGCATCCTCCTCATCAGCTCAGACAGCAAAGCACACCCCTAAAATCCCCACATGGATGATTGATCCGCAGTGGATGGCGGTGTGGGCCAATCGGAGACCAGTCGTCCCACGCTGATTCTTTCACGCACTATCGGGGAAAGCTGTTTAAATCTGCCTGGCTCAATCACCACAGATTATGCGTATATGTATGTATGGGGGCAGGTCTCTCCCTCCCCAGCTTGTATACACTCTTCAAGGGCCACCAGGCCTGTTAACCCAAATGATTAGGATTTGCTGGCTCCTGGCAGGCCTGAGGCTCAGAAAGGAGTCAAGAAATTCCATGAGTCTCTGGACTTCTGGCAACTCTGAAGCATCTTTTAAAAAAAATCTGTAAGGACATCAAAAAATAGAAGCTTCTCCAGCCTTGAAAAAAGTTGGCACCATGATAATTTCCAAGTGCAGAATGAAGTACAGCAGGTGAGTCTGAAGCTCACATTCCCCCGTTTGGAGCGCCACCTCCTGGTCCGGTCTCTCCTCCTTCAGGCACCCATCCTTCGTGGAGCACTAACAGGGCCTCACCACCATCTTGGCTTCTTGGCCTCTCAACAGTACACTGACATATTACCTTCTGACGTGAGGCCACATGTCTGGTGATCTTTTAAAAAGATATCTTATTTTTAATTACATGTCTATGTGTACATCTGGGTGTGGCCATATGCATGTGTGCATGCAGTTTCCCATAGTGGCCAGAAGAGGGTGTCAGAGCCCCAGGCAGCTGAAGTAAAAGATGGTTGTGAGTCTCCCCATACAGGTGCTGGGAGCTGAACTCGGGTACCTTGTAAAGGTAGTATTCAGTCACTGAGCCATCTCTCCAGGACATCTCTGTCTAACTTTTAAACTGCACATCCAACTCCTCCTCCAGGAGCATATAACTCTTTATGGCCTGGGCCATTGTCTTGTTTCCCATCATACCTCCAATGGCGAGTGTCGGCAGAGACACACCATTTAGAGTTTTTAATGAATAAAATAGGATTTTTCCTCCACGGACTGAATAAACTATCTAAAAATCAATCTGAAGATTAAGTGACGTGATGGGTGGACAAGCGCTGTGTAAATGCTGAGACACAATATGCATGCTTATTTATTACTGTGGAATGTGGAACGTGGGAGGTCAAGAATAATTCTTGGTGACAAGATCTCCTCATGGATGAGTGAGGCTGGAAGGCATTAGTCAGGCTAAAGAGGCTGGGACATAAATTCTTTCCTCCCAAGTGCAGGGGAACAGGTGATTGGACACTGGCATTTTTATTGGGATTGATCTGTTAACACAGAATTTATTACAGGATGTTTCTCTAATTACACAAAGTGAACCAATCTGGTCCAAGACCGCATGGAGATGCAAGAGGGGTTTCTGCAGGCAGTGCTGTCCTGTGAGCCCTGCACTCCATTCAAGAAGCATGAACACAGATGCTGCTGCACTTGTGAGCTCTCAGTGGCTGTGGCTACACAAGAACCACACAACACTGAGACAGATAAAACCTTCAGCATGGGTGGGGAGAGGATTATTGACAGCTCATCCCAAGCTGAGTGGGCAGTTGATGGGGGTGGGGTGGGGTAGGGTTGGGAGGGTCTTTTTACTTTGGTAGGTGGCAGCAAGTAGTATGTCCACACTCCGGATAGATGACCCCACACCTATGTGCAAATGGAGAGTACTAATTGGAGTCTATGAGTTTAAAAAAAAATTGAAAAGTAGACAGAAAACATGAAGTTTGAAATATGTGGGAGGTATTGGGGTGGATATGATCAAGATATACTATATACACATATGAAATCATCAAGGAATAAATAAAATATAAAAAGAAAGGTTCATAAGTGATCTCCTTATTTGCATCAAGAAGCCAGGAAGAGCTCTGTTTCCAGCAGTTTATAGTATGGGTAGGCGCAGCACCCCACCCTAGTTATCTATGGTCTCTGACGTGTGTGCGTGTGTGTGTGTGTGTGTGTGTAAGTACATCATGCTGGATTGGAGTTCAAATAGCAGCCATGGTTTCATTTGGCTTTGCCTATTTGGGACCGTTCTATACAGGAGTTCCTGGAGTAAGTAAGAAGAAGCAGAGCTGGGAGCTGACCTGAGCAGTCTAGAGGACCAAATAGAATATTCTGGAAGACACAAATGTGTCTGTAGACATGATTCAGGGAAAACATGGTCTGGGATCCAGATGAAATGTCTCTTCCCCTTCCTATTGCCCTCTCCCAACCGCCTCCCCTTTCTTCCCCCCACTATTCCTTTTCTCCTCTCCTCTACCCCCTTACCACTTTCCCCACCAGCTTCTTCATCTTGTTCTTGTAAAACTATTTAAAATAGGGCAGAAGATCCTAGAAGGCCATGCATACTCAAGAGGCAGTTATGCATACTCTTATTTGCTAAGTGGCGAGGAATTCAGGATTCCCAAGGTCGGGAACTGGCATTTTCCATGGCTATGTTGTCAATGCTTTGGGTGGGATGTGACCGGGTAGCCATGGGCAGGGATGGAGAGTTTCCAGATCTGCGGCCAGAGCTGAAACCTCGAGGCAGGAGAGAGATGGTGAGCACACCGCAGAAGCCCCTCCTCTCTCCCACGGCGCACCACTAAGAACATCAGTCTGAGGGTCTGGGTTATGGCACACTCTGTAAAGTGCCAGCCACACAAGGAGAAGGACCTGAGTTTAGAGCCTAGCACCCAAACAGCATATAGTATCAGTGTAGCCCCAGTGCTAGGGAGACAAGAGATCCCCATTGTTCGCTGACTGCCACCTTACCTGAATCTGTAAATGCCAAGTTCAGTGATCCTGAATAGAGACAGAGAGATCCTGTCTCAAAAAAATAATGTGGATAGCAATAGAAGTCATCTGACATTAACCTTTGAACTTCATATGCACACAAAAAAATGAACACACATGCACACATGCACACACACACACAAACTATTGGTTTGAAATAACATTAACTCTTCAATTTACTTGCCATCTGAGGCTTTTTTATTCCTCAACCATGAGCTGGAACCAGAGCCCAGGCTATCTCTACCATCAAGACATAGCCCCAGCCCCACCAACTCCTATTTGGCTATGATGAGGTAAACAGGTAAAAAGTGAGTGGTGCTTTGCACACCTGGACTATGGCCTATGGCTCCCTGCACCACACATGGAACCCGAATGGCAAAGTTGTATAAGAAATGATAAGCCCCCAGTCAGCAGGGAACAGATGAGCCAGTGGCTCAGCTAAGGGTGCTGGCTGCCTGAGCAAGCTCAGCACATGTGAACTGTGCATCAGGCTGTGGTACCTCCATGCAATCTTTTCCAGAGTGTAGGCTGCCCTGTCTTAGCAAGGCACCCATTCCCTGCAGTTCAGTTCCGTGTTTTTCTTTTTTTCCTGTTGTTGTTTTTAATGGAGTTGGACCTGGAGCTGGCCCTGAATAGAGAGACTTTGTCTGCAGGAAATTTACAGGCGCGGTTCCCTTTCAGGAACATGAAAACGAAGCAGGTAAAGGGAAGATAACATCACAAGTTACCAAACCTAGGAAGGAAAGATGGGAAAGAGGGAGGAAGGTTAGGGGGAGGGAGGGGGAGGAGAACAGAAGACAAACAGGGTATCTTCAAAAAGTGCTTGGCGCTCTCGGAAAAGAAGCCAATCTATAAATGTAAATGATGTGTGCATAATTCTTATCATGAGAAAACACGCCTGGGAGGATAGAAGATGATAGATAGGAACGTGTCTTGAAAAGCATGAAGCATCCTCCAAGTGCAGGAGAGAATTACAGAGTGCTGAACCAACCTGCTTCATGAGAGTCATCAGGCCTGCAGACCGGGCCTGCACTCACCCATCCACACCTCTGTGTGCCTCCTGTGTACCCACAGCTTCCCTTCTGGCATCCATAATTCATGCCCTCCTTGGTGAGTTAAATGTTTTAAACTTCACAGTGGGGGCGGCCTCATAAGGGGAATTTCCTTTCTAGCAATAACGACAGTGGTTATAAATCTCAGATGCCAAATCCAAGCTGTATTTTCTTATGGACGTGGTGAGGTGTTGCAACATGACCACATTACAGACCATAAAACCCGTCTGTCTGTTGAATTCTTCACATAGCGCTGTTTCCTAAATATATATATTTTATTCCACCCAAACACAGCACGGCAGGGCCATTTGAGTGCTAAGAGAGTCATCAAACATCCCTGTTATACTGTTTTAATTATAAGCTGCCCCCTTTTCGGGCTTCTTTCAATAGATTATTGCCCTGCTGTGTAATGCTGTATAAAGAAACAGCAGTATCTCTTGCTGGTATATTGTGGAAATTAAAATTCTCAATACTACTTCAGTAATTAATTTCCAAAAGAGAAACCAGTTTCGTTTAATAAAGAGATTAATGGAAAGGTAGCAGATAGATGTGTTTCTCGGGAGCCCCACTGTATTATTTGCTCGCATTCAAATAATAGAACCATTTCAAAGGACTTGGTAAATCTGGCCGCAATCAATTCTATTTCATTTAGCATAGAAATGCCTTGGTGGAGGGAGGAGGGTTTTCAGACAGAGAGGGCTGGATGCCTTGAGAGTACAGAAGTGACTGAGTGGCTGACCTCTCAGGATGATGATCTGTGTGGAGCTGAGAGTTCAGGTTGAGCAGCAAGACTGGACAAGGAGAAGGGGGAGGGGAGCCAGAGGTAGGGAAGAGGCTATGTATTGGAGCTGCTGTCTTTAGGGGCGTGGGTAGCGACAGACGGTATTCGAGCCCAGCACAACCTGACTCACTGATATCATCACCGCCCTCTCTGTGCTGCCCAGTTTTCACTGTCAACTTGACACAACCAAGAATCCTCTGAGAAGGGCGTTTCAATGGGGGAAATTATCTAGATCAGGCTGGCCTGGGAGCATGTCTTACTTGTAAATGGATATGGGAAGACCTAGTCCATTGTGGGTGGTTCTAGCATTCAGGCATTATGCTGGCCAGCCCTATCATTTCATGAGCTGGGCCCTGACCATTTGAGAGTAAAGAAAGTAGCTGAGAATTAACCAAAGAGAGCAGGCGGCATGGCTGCCTTCACTTCTGTCTGCTCTTGACTATGGATGTGGTATGATTAGCTGCTCAGCTTCAGATTTTGACTTCCCCTCAGGAACTGCACTGAACGAACTCTTTCCCAAGTATGCTGGTCAGTATATTTTATCACACTAAGAGAAATGACACTAGAGCATGGAACAACTATCTCTCATAACATGCTACATTCATGCTATTTATTCCTTATGCACCCCCTAGGAGGTGTGCATGACAAGCTTCAACCTCACCATCTACGCGAGAATGTTAAGATATAGAGATATCATAGTCCATAACCAGCAGGGGCTTTGACTCAAAACTTGTGAAACACAGCCTATGTGATGTGCTAATCGAATGCCCAGGCAGTGTTTCCGGGGCCAGTCTCCCCCCACCACACCAGCAAGGGGTGAGAGGGGGCCTTTTGTTTAACGACAGAGGACAGAGGAGGCAGTACAGGTTTCTCAGCCCCCAGGGACCACATCTTCCTCCACCTCTCCTGCTGCCACACAGCCAAAGTGGCTATCAGGGCCCTGTGATGACAAGGGGACATAGATGTTCACGTTATGTGCACGGTGGTGGCTTGACCAGAGCTTCCAACCTTGCCAGGTGTTAACTCAGGGGTCACAGAACCTCCCTGGGGCTGACAAGAGCTCCTCATTTGATAATAAAAGCTGACCAAAGGCAATGAACACCCACGAGCTAGGTAGCACCATGAAGCTGGGATTCCACGTGCTCTCCTCCACACTTCCTCTAAGGCCTCTCCAGGCTGGAGTGACTCACCATACCGCTGGGCCAGGGATCCATCCTCTCTTGCTCTGATCTCTGATACCACCTTTCTTATTCTAATTACTGTTAAGAGTCTCATTCTTGCTGCTGGTGGTGGCACACGCCTTTAATCCTAGCACTCAGGAGGCAGAGGCAAGTGGATCTCTGTGAGTTTGAGGCCAGCCTGGTCTACAGAGCAAATTCCGGGGTAGGCTTCAAAGCTACACAGAGAAAACCTGTCTCGAAAAACCAAAACAAACAAACAAAAAACCCTCATTCCCCCAGGGAACTCCATCTCCACTTCCCAAGTCCAAATGAATGACCTGACAGTATCATTTAGGTAATCAATATTTGAGACATGAAAGACAGCAAGCACGTCTACTTATTCGGTAATGGACATATACAAATCCACAATAATACAGGATGGGAGATTCACCAGCAGCAGAAGAGAGGAGCAAACATTACCTGGGATACAGGGAACAGAAGAACCAGGGGTAACCCACTTAGAGCAAAATCCTTCACGCTGAGATTCCAAAGGAGGAGATTCTAATAAAAGAGAAGCGGATTTACCCAGAAGCCTCTGGGAAGGCTGGAGAGTGAGAAGGGATAAAGATGGGGGCTCATCGGATAGATAGGTACATGTGGGCGGCAGACCCTCGTATCCTTGTCTCCTACCCACATGTCAGCATGACTGTCCCTTTCCCACCAAATCAGACAAGAGGATTCTTTTCTGAAAGGGGTAGACCAAAGGGGCTCCGCCATATTGGTGAATCAGGCTTGCCCTGTTCTAAGTTACTCCGTGTAATATAAAATGGAGGTTTAAGCTGTGTGCTGCCCTAGAAGACTCCATTTTACAAGTATCCTTTGACTCCATTCTGTGGAAGAAAGAAGGCTGCGGCCCCAGGCGGACTCAAAGGCTGCTCTGTTTGCCAGATATCCCCCGTCCAGCACAGATGGATAAAGGACTTATTCCTAGAAATAGAAAAGGACCACCCTATAAGTTTAAGGGGAAAAATAAAAATGTAGCGATACATAGACATAAAAAAAGTTATTATAAGGTAAACCAGGCCCAAGAACTTACCAGATATAACAGATCAAGAAAAGGGTATAACCCCATCACCTGGTCCCCAGAAGGGGAAGAGCACCTAACATTGTGAGGCATGCCCCACACCAATCTATCATCTGATATTTACTGCAGTGTCAATGGCTCAGGACGCCGTGAACTGGATTCATGGTTTCAATGTTCTTGATACCTTCCCATTCACCTCTCTGATTTTCTGGACATGGACCCGACCCACTTTTGCCTGCTTCTGAATCATTTCTTGCTATATACATGGCTTTGTCTTTTTACCTTGGATTCTGCAGCTATGCTCTCAAACCTGATACCAGCAGCTTCCCGCTGGCACTGGTTTGGTTCGTTATCTATATAGACTTTTTCTCAGCACACTTTTGCAACCTCTTGAGCTCTGTTGCAGTCTCCTTAACTTGTATTCATTCTACAACACACACACACATGCACACATGCACACACACACACATGCACACACACACATGCACACATACATACACACCACACACATGCACACACATACACACGCACATATGCACACACATACACACCACACACATGCACACACACACGCACACATGCACACACGCACACACACACGCACACACACACGCGCACACATGCACACATACACACACACCACACACATGCACACACATACACACGCACATATGCACACACATACACACCACACACGTGCACACACACACATGCACACACACATACACACACGCATGCGCGCATATACACACACACATACACACACGCACATACAGAGAGGAAAGAGAGGGAGGGGGAGGGAGAGAGAGATTTACTGCGTGCTATGTGGTATGTGATACGAGAGTTAATATTAGCAATTAAGATTGGAATAAAAAAAAAAACTGCTTCATCTCAGCCAAGCTACCAAGGTAGGCCGATTTTATGACAAATTGGTATCATTAAACCTGCTAAGCCTCATGAATTTACTGTTACTCCATCCTGACATTGTAGAAAGACATAGCATTTCTGTGTTTTAGGCAGAGGGTGTTCATGACATGTGTGTATACTAGGAAAGAGGGGCTGGATAGGAGGGGGTAAAGTCTACACACTGATTGGCTAGACACATGCCCGTAGGGTTACAGGCTTGATTCCTCCAGACAGGAGTGTCCAGATTTCTTCTCTAGAGAAGCTGACTCTTCCAAGAGAAAATTATTACGAGCCCCGACAGCAGCATTGTCTGCACTGAGGCATGCCAACTGACACCCTGTCTGCACCAACCTCCTAACGAGCCTGCTCATGCTTTAAAGATAACAGGCGGCCAAGAATTAGTAACATGTGATCAGAGTTTCTCATGTGACAGAGACAAAAGCGAAAGGAAGAGAGGACTAGAAGCCACAGAGAACAGAAGAACACTTCAAAGAAAACAACAAAAATCCCCTATAAACAAAGACTTTGAAGGGAGAGCTTACTGCACCTGACAAAACAAGGGAGATTCTTAAAAAGAACACCCGGAGGAGGCAGAAAGAACAAACAGTCATTAAAATTATGATGGCAGAGAGCAAATAATAATACCTGAATAGACTAGCCAGAAGATGAAATCTATTAAGCATAAATTATATTTAAAAGACAAGGGTGTAAAGGGAGGGACATGAAGGGTAAGAAAACTGGATAAAGCCGCCAGGAAGCCCAATATTGATTTAAAAATGTGGTTGGCCTAGAATTCTATACCCAGCCCAAATGGCAAGGTTTATCATCTGGTATGCAAAATATGCATGCAATTTAGAGGTTTACTAGGAACGAAAACAGCACAGTCTGTGCAGAAGAGGAGACTGGATGCTAGAGAGGCAAACATTCCAAATGTGACGACCAATTCAGACAAGGTTTTAGAAGAGCCAAGCAGGCATGGCTGCCAAGGACTCCGTGAAGAGTGTTAACAGAAGCAAAGTAAGAAATGCATCACGTGATACATTAAGAGACTGAGGGATACTTCATAGCTATGTTGGAAAGCTTGGCATAAGATTCAATGACAAGCGTTTATTTTTCCCTTCCCTGTGTTTGCATTGTTCCTAAGTTCATGTGTAGTGAGCACATATGTGTGTGTGCACATGTGTGCCTGTGGAAGCCTGCGGTTGAGGTCATGAATCTTCCTCTTCCTTCTTCCACCTTATTTGTTAAGGCCGGGTTTCTCACTCAAACCCAGGCTCACCAATCAGGTTAGTTTCGCTACCCGGCTGGCCCGAGGGGCTCCTCTGTTTCCACCTGGCATTAGAAGCCAATGTCCAGGCCCACCATTTTTTTGCATGGGTTTGGGGGTTCTGAATTCCAGTCCTCTTGTTTGCATAGCTAGAGCTGTGGAGCCATCCCCCCAGGCCCCTAATAACAAATATTTAGAACAGTGAATAAAACCAAGGCAATTATGAACTCCAGGAAAATAGAAAAAAAAAGTATCAATACATGAAATTCCATCAGGGCAGTCAAGATAAATGTGTTTTAAAGTAGATTCTTATTATTGCACAGACTATAGCTGGAAGGGACAATAAACTATGTGTGCCATTTAAAAGCGAAATCTTCACTTTCAGTAGGAAAAAGTAAATGTCTTAATCAAAGTTACAGGGATAACAGCATAGTGGCAGCATACTTATGGATTGAGAAATATGCAGATGAATAGCAGAAAGATGAATGTGCTGGAAGGGCCTTAGGTGCTTCTTTTAGCAAATACAAATTACAGGTGGGGACACACATGCTATAAGCCGTGGTACTTACATATATTAGCTGAATATGTATTTGTTCATCTAAAGCCAACCATAATTAGTCAGTGGAAATTTGAATCCTGTGTCTGGAGCTAACTCCATGCCTTCTAGTTGCTCTCAGTACAGGACCTTGGGCATAAAGCAATAGCTGCTGTATGTTGAGAGAATTACATATAATAAAGAATTACATGTAATAAAGAGTGGCATGGCGGTGAGTCCTATCTTGGAAGTTCGAAAAGAAGTGCTTAGAGTCTTGATAATAGAAAATAAAATTCTTGAAGAGTTAAGCTGGACACATGCATGGGAGACTTTCTGATGTGTTTGGACACTATCTGATCAATCCCACTTAGTTGGTGATTGGTGAGATGTCACCAGGCCCAATGACTTCAGCCTTAGCTAGGAGTGGACTTGGACAGAGAAGGGGTGGAGCTGACTCATAGGGACTATCAGGGCATATTTCTGCCACCCTTTCAACCCACGCTATTAATCATGCAGTGGAGAACCCTGGAGAGCAGAGTGGAGGGAGCTGCGCAAAGGTCTTGAAGCAGAAGTGGCAGGGGGCTGCCCTACCATCTCCCAGTGCTGACATCCACTTCCCAGTGCTGACATCCACATCCCAGTGCTGACATCCACATCCCAGTGCTGACATCCACATCCCAGTGCTGACATCCACATCCCAGTGCTGACATC
>PVIU01026102.1:0-22574 GCA_004026605.1 Ondatra zibethicus | reverse complement strand
CCTTCTGCTCTTCGACTGGACCTTGGGAGCTCAGTCCATTGCTCTGATGTGAATGTGGGTCTCTGTCTCTATCTCCATCCATTGGACAAAATTTCTATGGTGATGATCAAGATATTCATCAATGTGACTATGGGACAAGGCTGGATCAGACACCTTCTCTTCTGCTGCCCAAGTACAGAAGCAAACAAGATTGCAGGGCAAAAGGTGGAGGCACGGGAATGGGGATAGGGGTGTAGGTAGGGGTGGGGGGTGAAAGGGAGAGAGGGAGGGAGAAGGGATGGACTGGGGAGAGCTTGGGGGAGTGAGAGGGTGGAGATGGAGGAAGGTTGGATATTGGAGAAGGGAATATGATATCTACATTAAGGGAGTCATTTTAGGATTGGCAAGAGTCTTGGCTCTAGAGGGGATCACAGGTGTTCAGGTTTTTTTTTCTTCCGTTTTCTTTTTAGTTTTCTGTTGTGATTTCTGAGGGATTTTCAAAGATAGTTGATCTTGGAAAAATGTGGTTTCTAAAGGGCTCATGGGGCAAGATCTTGACAGGAAGGGATCATTTTGCTGATGAGTCAGAAACTTGACAAGGTTAGAGCCTTAATTTCAGGAAGAAATACCTCTTGCTCCACTTTATAGTACTTGCTTAGTATTTAACCTGGGTTACCAGAGTACATCTAAATGGTATTCCTGTATTTAGTTTGAGAATCATATGTTAACAAGACTGCTAGACCAGTAAGCCTTTTTTTAAAGAGTAGAATTCTGTCCTTCTCATAAGCTTGGGATTAAACACATAAGAGATAGCAAAAGAAAACACACACACACACACACACACACACACACACACACACTTAGTACTTGTTCTAGAAAGGGTATTTTAACCATAAATCACTTACCACTTTCTATGCAAGTATCAGCTACAGATTGACACACGTTTATTATTCTAGATAGATCTTTTACAAAGAAACAAGAGCAAACTGCCTTCTTGGTATCTGGAGGCCATTCTGATGACAACTGTGAGATTACACAGGTCTGGAATATGCTCATTCATCAGCTATGGCTGTCAGGGTGAATTCCTCACCTATCATAAGGAAATGATACCACAATAGCGTACATGTCTTCCAATGTTTCCCAGTGACACTGTGCAACTTGACAACCTGTCAGTCTTTTTCTCTCTAAGCCAAGGCTTCAGGCCATGTTGGCCTACCAATGTTTTCTCACAGATCTTCCCAAGGCACCAGTGCTCACTCATGTCAACCAGAGATAAACCCTCCTTAAATCTAAGTCCCTGGACTTTCATGCTTCCATCATGAAGACATGTTCCCCATACTGCCTGCTGTATGCTGTGCCCTAGAGCAATAGCTGTAGCACTGCAATTCAGGAAGTTGCTTCCCCTGCTTTAAGAACCAAGTGAAAGGAGGAGATGCATACAGAAAACCAATGATAACATTTTATCCACGTACAGACACATCCAGAGGCTAGCCAATGCTGGCAGTGCACATGGGCCTCTAAATGTTAGGGTAGGCATCACCAGAAGAAATGCCATTTCAGTGCTCACCAGAAAAGCAAAGAAAGCAAAAGAAGAGGGATTTACACATGCAAACATTGGTTAATGTGGGGACTTCGAGGCATCACAAACAACACTCAGTGGCTGTCAGGCTGTCCGCATTCCACTTCTAATGAGATGTAGTTAACTGAAACATGCCTAGAGAGAGGGTAGTTCTATTATGGATTGTGCTTGGGTAAGGTGGAGCAGGGAGGCGAGTATGACCAGTGAAGAGATGGCTTATGATGACAAAACAGAAGTGATGGATTTGAGAGACTTCTGGCACAGACCTATTGATATTGGAACTTTTTGGACTAGGTCACAATGCTGATATATTGATTGACAAAAGGAAACGAAGGCTTGTGGAGGATCCGATTTAACAAAAATTTTATAAGCATCTTGTATCACATCACCAAAGATAAGCATAGAAACTAACTCAAAATTAATCTGCTCCCTAATTTCCTGTCTCCAAAGGACTATGTCAAATCCTGGAATCATTAGGTGGCTCCTGGATTAGAAATTTTGATAAAGGTTTACATTTCAATGAAAAGGACACTATAGGTAGTAAAATGGTGATATAGGCAGTCTTTGTTTTTTTTCACATGGCAAATTTGAGAAACTCATAGACTTCCTTTGTGAATTAAACTCCCATTGGCCTGTAGAACAATAGCGTCTGCTCTAGTTAGGCAGATAAAGAAGAATTCCTGGGTACCTGAGCTGGTTCTCCTGTGAAAAAGGAGGTAGCAAATAGAAAAGGGGATTTGGGAAGATAAGTGGAACCTAAGCTAAAAGCTGGAGCTCCTGAAAGTCTCTCTGTGATTGTGTCCAATCTGCATATTTGTGCATATTTTTTTTTGCCAATGTACTTCACATCCATCATGAGGAAGGGGAGTGTGGTCTGATGTTGATTAGCAATAGACTTTGTTGAGTCATTGAAACAACAGATGGCTAGAATGGTTTCTGTAGCTAACCTTGGCATGCAGGCTAGATAGAAAGGCATAAGATTCAAGACAGAGCTGATTATCTGGAAGATAATCAAGACAAGAAAGGTTGGAAGTTATATTCATCGACTAGACTATTTGAGTTGAAGATTTCAAAATGAGAGTAGACACATGGGAAAGACTGGCCAAGTTGGCTTGAAGATCAAAAGCATTCCAATTGATCTGTAAGAATAAATGCAGAGAAACAGGTATTCCTTCTTCTTGTATTACTTTCTTCTGGCAGTCTACTTTGATTATAGACAGTTTCTTTGACATGAAGGCTGTCTTACAGCAATTTTAAGTATTTTATCATAGCTATATTGTAACACATGGGCCTGCTAGTTGGGGTTTCTGCCCTGCCCAGTTCCCACAGCCGGTAAATCCCAAAGAAAATACACAGAAGTCTACATTAATCATAAACAGATTGGCCCATTAGCTCAGGCTTCATATTAGCTCTTTTAACTTATATTAATCCATTATTCTTATCTATGTTAGCCACATGGCTCAGTACCTTTTTCAGCAGGGCAGGTCACATTCTGCTTCTTCGGTGTCTGGACAGGGCTGCAGAGGGAGCTTCCCTCGTCCCAGAATTCTCCTGTTCTCATTGCCCCACTTCCACTTTCTGTCTGGTTGTCCCACATATACTCCCTGCCTGGCTTCTGGCCAATCAGCATTTATTTAAAACATAATTGACAGGATGTAGACCATTGTCCCACACCACTATATAGTATATTTTATCTCCATTGTTTACAACACTAACCATAGCAGATCAAAACATCCTTGAATCAAAAAGTGTATATACCATCTAAACTCTTTATAGAAAATACAGGTTATTTATGCAAATTTCAGTGAATTACGCTAATTCTTTGTAGAGTAAGAATCTTTTAAAAAGAGTTTTTGCTAGAACCATGATTTCTTCTCTTTTGATTGTTTGCATATTTTGTTGCTAAGTATGCAAAAAGCATTCTTTCTTTCTAATTATTAATTATATATACAAATGTTCCTGTGTAAAAATGTCCAGTAGAATAGGTTCAGGGATCTAAGGCAAGGGTCAGTAAACTGTTTCTATAAAGGTTCAAAGAGTAAATAGTTTCAGCTTTTCAGACTGGAGAATTTGTCATAGCTACTCAACTTTATTTTTATAGGTTGAAAACAGATAGACAATACATGAATGAGTTGTGGCTGTGTGCCAATAAAACTTTATTTATCAAAAACAGGCAATGGTAAGATTTGGCCCAAAGGGTAATAATAAAATTCTCTAGCGGATTGTATCATTTTGCACAAAAATCAAGTTCACATTTTAATAAATTTGCCTTTTCAATTTTGGCTTTTAAGCAACATATAAATGACGACGACACATAGATGTTTCTAATTCCTGATGGGTTTATGTAAACCTAAGAGGTCTAAAATTATAGGCATTGGCTTGCCATCTTAACTTACTCCCTGACGATCTACATCCTTCCTTTCTATCTAGGATCAAGGCAGAGTGTCTTCCACTGAAGTATCATTTTCTTCAGGTTTATTCACTACATTTGAGGAAAACTAATATTGCTTTGAAAAATTTGTTCTCAGATTTTAATTAGTATGTAACTCTTTATGATAAAAGTATGCCCTGACCAGAATAATCTCTGATGAGATGTCAAGAATCTATGTTGTTCTTATGATTTAGATGACATACTGAAGTGGGACGATATCCACAAATAGAATATGCCCTAAAATGTCAAATCAAAATTATATGGGTTTTGATGTCTCCTGACTTATGTATTTATGATCGAGACCTTTTCAATGTATACTCTCGAAACTGCCACTCTGAGGTGGTTTGATGTTTCATTCAGGGATGAGAGAGGTTTTTTATTTTTAATTCACCAGTCATTCTTTGGAGTTAAATGTGTGTACATTGGTCAAACAGGAACAGAATGGAATGTTAGCTTTCTGCCAACAACTCTTCTGGCTGCAAGAAGGTTTCTCAATTTTTTTCTCTCTTCAACCTGAGTCACATAGACAATTTATCTGGAAAAAAAAAGGATCAAGGGAAAACCAACGGCAGAGAATAAACAAAGCTTTTTGCATCCATGTGAGTGCATATTTGAAAGTACGTTGTAAGTAGAATTACCACTCATCTTTCTGTTCACCGGAGAGGCAAGTTGCTAAACTTTTCCTTTGAAATGTGTCTTGATAGGATAGGCTTTATTGGGGTCATGCTTTGAATGTTGAGACCAGAAGTCATGATTGGCTTTTCTCACCCTGAATGTAGAAATGCTCTCTAGAGTTATCAAATAGGGTGACATTAAGAAGTAATGTCCAAAGGCTCTTTCTCTTCCAGATTTACATCAATAACTTAGAGTTTGTTGAGAGCAATGAACCATAGAATGAAATCATCTAGACCATTTGCAAATATAACTTGAACATATACAGTAATAAGAGCCTGATATTAACTTCTGTTCCCTCTGTATGTAGCAACCAGGGTGTGATGGGACATTAACTTGGCCCAACTTGTGAGACTGAATCTCTTTTGATTCACTCATCAAGTATAGGTGCCACACAAATGAACTTTGGAATGGGTATAAACCAAACTACCTATTGCCATATATTCTGCTTGTTCTCATTTAGGGTTTCTCAGCCCTAGAATTGTTGAGATTTGTGGCTAGGAAATTAGTGGGTTTGAGGATTGTCCTCACACTAGGATAGTTAGCAGTAACCCTGAGCTATATGCAATAGATGCCAATATTGTCTCTTTCCCTAACTCAGTCATGACAACTGTTGCCCCTGGACAGAATCACCTTAGTTGATGCTAATTCTTTAGCTACGTAAGTACTAGGTTTGATGGCATGTAACTGGTGGCCTGAAAAAAAATGTTGGCTATAATCACATGACTCCCATGTAGGATTCTCTCTACATACTTTATCTCAGCTTATGTTCAGTGTGGAGAGGAAGAGGTAACATGCGCAGAGCGGCCACACTTTTAGGTATGCCAGAACAATCATGTTTGTACCTAGAATCCTAATAAGTAGAACAACCCTGAACGGTGTCCAGGGAAGGATGGATTTTATCTGGCCCACTTTTGGCTTTTGGGAATAGAGAAGAATTTGAAGGAATCCTACAATCTTAGTGAACCTTTCTTTTACTCAGCAGAAGTTTTAGACACCATCCTCTCTTGCAAGAGAAGCCTGGAAATATTCCATCCCTGTAGGGACTACGTACATGAATTCTGAGCCTTAACACTTTCCTGGAGGTTTTAGGTTATGTTCAAAGTAGGCAGAGTGAACTTAACAAAAAAAGGAAAATAACAGTGTTTTTGAATAAATGATCTTTGCCCAATTAAGAAAAAAAGATTCAGAAGTTCTGAGCAAGAAGAAATTACGTTATTACTGGGCTCAGGCCTCCTGCTTGGAAAAACTTTAAATGTTTAGAACAGACTAGGCTGCATGACAAGTGAGCTGAAGAAACCAGGTGGTAGTCTGAAAAACAATCATTTTATTTTGTTCTTAAGAATAGGGGAAAAATGTTTTCCCTTCTCATTAAATCCTGTCATATGTTGTAAAGGCTGCTCATTAAAGCTTGGAGTGGACATTTACATGGTGTTGCATACTGGCATGTGCCTTTATGACAATCTGCAAACAAAAAAATTCTCCAGGTACTAATGTGCACTTGAACCTGTAATCAAAATTGGCCTCTCCCTTGGAACTGTGAAGACAAGATGTTGTGCAGTCTGGAGAAAAGCTAAGATAATCTAAGGGCCCACCCTGTGCAAAGAACTGGAGTTAATTACTATAGCTGCACTCAGTGACTGTCTCATATTTGGCTTTTAAAGTGAAAGGAATTTGTGGAATCCATTTGAAAATGTTTAGCATGCAATTTACAATCTTTGCCACCATTTTCTTTGTTGGCAGTTGTGAGCCTTTCCCTGCTCTTTAACTCGGACAAAGCCCTGGTCTTGAGAACTGTAGTTGAAGATCCCTTTCAGAAAAATCAAGACCAGCTGGCCACCTCCACTGATAAGTCTTTGCCCAGATCTCTTTCCCTTCACCCCTTCACAGTGTCCTGTTTTCTTCCTGCAGGCACTTGGCGTGGTGCTTGTAACAGGCGACCTCTCTAAAACCCTCCTCAAGGTCATGCATTTACCTTCATGCGGTTTTAATGGATCTTCCAGGTCTTGGTTGTTTTCTCTTTACTCATATCCATCCCCTACCACCTCTCTTACCATGTTCCTCCTTTTGCTGGCCCTCTTTCCAAATAATACCAATTAATTTCTATGTCACACATATGTACAAAAATATGTTTGACCTAGATTTCTGCATATGAGAGACAATATATGGCATTTCTCTGTGAGTCTGATTTATCTCACTTAACTTAAAATATCCAATTCTATCCATTTCCCTGCACATGACATAATTTTGCTCTTCTTATGGTGAATTAACTCTCTCTCTCTCTCTCTCTCTCTCTCTCTCTCTCTGTGTGTGTGTGTGTGTGTGTGTGTGTGTGCGTGCGTGAAATTTTCTTTGTATGTAATTTTCTTTGTCCAGTCATCTGTTGGTAGACATCTAGGCTGGTTCTATTTCCTGGCTGTTGCGAATAGTGCAGCAATGCACATGAATGTGCAAGCATCTCTGTGCCGTGCTGCCATAGGTGTATATACAGTAGTGAAATGGCTGGGTCATATGTATGATAGCTCTGTTTTGCTTTTCGTAGAACCTCCATACTGATTTCCACAGTGACTGACTAATTTATATTCCTGCCAATTGTGTGTAGTGAGTGATTCCTACCTCCAACTCTACATCCTCACCAGAATCCGTCATCATCTATGTCTTACTGCTAACCATTCTGATAGGAGTCAGGTGGAAATGTTCCCAGAAAATCCAGCTGTTGAATATTTTCCTTATTGGTGATTGATGAGGGAGGGCCCAGTATATTGTGGGTGAAGCCACCATGGGCTGATGGTTCTGGGTTCTATAAGAAAGCAGACTGAGAAAGCCATGATGAGCAAACCAGTAAGCAGTACTTCTCCATGGCCTCTGCACCAGCTCCTGCCTCTAGCTTCCTGCCTTGTTTGAGTTCTTGTCCCGACTTCCTTCAGTAATAAACAGTGATATGAAAGTATAAGCCAATTAACTCCCCAAGTTGATTTTGTCATAGTGTTTCATCACAGTACTAGAAACCCTAACTAGGGCGGAAGAAGTGAAGATTTCCTCACCTTCTGCCTGCTGTCTTCTACACGCTTGTTGTTTGTGTTTCTTTGCTAGCCAGAAATCTTTTTAATACTAAGCTTTTAATTAATTCTCCAAGAATTTCATATTCCAGATCCATTCCCTTACCTGACCCACCAAACTTTGTGTAGTCCTTCCCCTTCCCCCACCACCCATCAAATCCATTTTTTAACCCATCAAATCCATATACTTGTAGATGTGTGGGCATTCATTTACTAGAGTGTGGTCGGCAGGTCCACCTCCCTCTCCCTGCAGCTGTAAATTGCCAATAGTAGACCTATTTTAATTTCAGCGGATTCTATTGGTGAATTTTTGGCAGTATTTCCTTAGATATTCAGAACACATTTGCCTAAACCTGCATCTTGAAATGTTTTCTCCGTGTCATCCTCATTTCTGGTTGCTCTTCCATATAGATTTGCATTAGGAGTGAGCCAGTGTGCTATTTCCTGATGGTCCCTGTTCAAGTTTTTCCTAATGAAATAGTTGATTGCAAAATTGTCTTTGGCTCAAAATTAGTAGGCAAGCTATGGATAATATTTAAGAAGTGGCTGTTTTAAAATTATTGGGTTGTATCATGCTTTGGGCGGCATGCTATTTCATAGTTTTCAGCTATTTAGAATAGTATCTTAATTAAGTCATTTTATGAAGGTGGAGGACCAATTCTGTGTAGCTGCAAGAAATCAAGAAACATCATCCCTTTACTCTGTTTTGTAAGAGAGAGCATTCTAAATACCACCTGAAACTTAATCATAAACATATTCAAAATGTCAGAGCAATCAGTATCTCATTAGTGTGCCAAAATTTACAAGTATTCTAGATTCTCCTGGGCATACAATTCCAATATTTAAAGTACTGGTTTTACATTACTCTACTGAAGATGTTGGCCAGTTTCATCTTTTGCCTATATACCCCTACTCTAATGTTGCTGGTTTTTAACTGTCTTTCGAGTCTAAAACATGATGTCATTTTTGCTCAAAGAAAGATGTTCTTCACTATTTACATTTTTACTTACTTGTGTTTATTTATTATATGTGTGTATGTTGGTAGCTGTGTAGGTCTGTATAACGATATGGAAATCTGTTGGTCAGTACCTACTAAGGAGGTATATTGGGATTCTCTGTAGAGGAATGTCTCCACTCTCAGCTATACATCTAACAGAAACGCTGCAAATGCTCACCAAAAGGCATGTGCTAGAATGTTCATCCCAAACTGGTAACAACCTGATATCTATTAACAGGCAGAAATAAAAAGAGCCATGTTTTATTCGGGCAATGGAATACTTCTCAGTAGCAAATATGAAGTATGAGTATATGCCACAACATGTAGTATGGATGAAAAAAGCCTTGGTAAGAAGATTGTCTACTGTGTACTGTGTGATTCTATCGAACTAAAGCTCAGAGTCAGACCAGAAAACCAATGGGACTGTAAATCAGGAGATGGTAACATTTGGGGATTGAGAATAGGAAGAGACCTGCCTAACCCAGAAGGACATTGGACAGCCATGGTTACTTCGGGAAACTACATTGATATGTGCGCTTATTACTTAAGCACTTATCTGCTTGTATACTATTTTGCAATAAAGCTTTAAATACAGAACTAAAGGCAAGGAAAAGCACTCCCATCTTTTATCTTTTTCCTTTTTTCTTCTTTCTTTCTTTCCTTCCTCTCTTTCTTTTTCTCTATTTGATTTTCGAGACAGGGTTTCTGTGTAACAGCCCTAGCAGTCCTGGAACTAACTCTGTAGACCAGGCTGGCCTCGAACTCAAAAGATCCACCTGTCTCTGCCCCCTGAGTGTTGGGATTAAAGGCGTGCACCACTACCTCCCAACAGAACATCCATCTTTATAATGATGGAGAACTAGTAGCACTGCACTCAGCCAGTTTACTACGAATGTTAC
The DNA here is from genome assembly GCA_004026605.1 of Ondatra zibethicus. Classification (NCBI taxonomy): domain Eukaryota; kingdom Metazoa; phylum Chordata; class Mammalia; order Rodentia; family Cricetidae; genus Ondatra; species Ondatra zibethicus. The sequence continues at coordinate 12,958 of PVIU01026102.1, read as the reverse complement.
TTCTGGCATATACCTCATAAAATAACTGTGTAGAGCTACACAACACAACAATAGGCCTGGACCTGTGCTTGGGACTGTGTTTTGGCCAATAGAATACTTATTTGCATTAGATTGTCTCCACCATTTAAGTATGGAAGACCAGGTCTTCCCACCTCAAGTATCCATCATGGGCAAACCTAAGAAGGTGGAGTTCTAACTACAGGTGATGAATTACCTGAGCACACATCATGCCTCTAGGCTTGCTAGCCCAAAGGAGACACTGAAGACTCAAGGAAGAGCTGTATAGTGGGACTGATTGAGCCTGAGAAGGAAATTTGTAACGATAGCATCTTTCTACTTCTGTTTAGTCTTAATTTGGTGAAATTTTCAAGAGATAGTGGAGACTGGGGGAGCTGTTTATACACAGAATGTTGTCTGCCTCAATTGCACACTTGAATTTTGGCTGATTGCCCAGTCTTTTGTGGGAGTCCAAATAGAATGTGTGTGCTTCTCAAAAAAAAGAGTCAGTTTTAGATTTTACAAAAGGATTTAAGTGTTATTACTCCCCAAGGAGAAATTTGAGGCACGTTTTTCTTTTTAAAGGAGAAGGCCAGAGAAATAGTTTGAAGTTTAAAAAGAGTTGCTCATATAATTGGCTGACATATTGAGTTAAATTCATCTCCTCCCATGGATGCAAGTTAGGAATTATAAAAGAAAGAACTACTTAAATTCTAAAAATGAATACAAGGAATGTAATAACCCATGCATTAGAGTGATTGATGACCATTCTTAAAAATAACATTGCCATAAACTAAAATTAAGTAACTGTAAATAAATCTAGATACTCAGTATAAAAGTTTGTATATATATGTAATATGTACTAACATTTTGATTTTTCAAAATCTTTCATTTAAAAATATAACACAATTTTCTTACTGAGACTATCTGTATATTACACTTGCATTCACACACACCTTATATATATGCACACAGTATGTGTATATGTATACACACAGATATATACATACGTGTATATATAATGTGTATATGTAGACATGCATGATGTTTTTAGAATTGCTATCCCCTAAGCTACCTGGAAAGTGATAAGAAGAAACTGTAGTTGATTGTTTCTTAGACTCTCAGAAGATTTATGATCTTCATTCAGCTTCTCAGATCAGTTACAGCACCTCAAAGAACCATGTATTCAAAGAAATCCAATTGCTTTAGGAGAAAACTGCATGGTGTATAGTTTTGTGAATACTGAGCTCTAGTAGTAGAAGATGAAGTGATAGCTATTCAGCTGCTTAGATCACAGTGTTTGGGTTACTGTCGTTTCCATGGACATCTCATTAGAAAAATTGTATCCAGGTTTCTTTTCTTTCCCTCATGGTCCTGAAAATAGAATGGATTTGGTGGAATTGAGGCTATTGGAACAATGATCCAATTGCCAAGTTCTTATGCGCTAAGGCTAAGTGGAATTCTTGTTTTGTGGACCAGAGCATTTGGATAATGTTATCTTAAGTGACTCTGCCTGTTGGTGGCCCCATGGAGTGGAATTCTAGAGATTTACATTTTAATTTCTGATGACAGAGTTGCATAGGGCAGATTGTACAAATAGGACTCACAAATACCAAAACACAGAACTCAGATTTATCAAGTGCCCTTTGGAAAGGCGTTTCACAGATTATAATGTTTCACTGGGCAGTCAAATTAAAGAGTCTTGACTCAGGAACTTTGCAGAGATTAGCATGCAAGTGAGAAGCAGCACCCATTGAATTCCTTTGTGGGAGACCCTTTAACACATTTCATAACAAACAAATGGTGCCTTGTGATAACAAAGGCCCTGTGATTTCCTTTTTTGAATAAGTGCTTCATTATTTCTGAAGGGTCATAATTCTGATTTTAGAAGATTTTTCTTTTGAAACACCACATCCCAGTGTCTGAAAGAGAGTAATGCTATCAGTAATGATCAAACCATATGTGTGTTCATCAAGTCTGGGCCCAAGGAATGCTTCTGTTGTAATCATTACCAGGCTACTCCAAGGAGCAATTGCTGTAGTTGCAGTTAATTCTGGTCCAGATTCATTATAGATTTGTTGGAGCTGTAAAGACTCATGGCATTTGTTCTCATCTTCTGTAGTCATAGTTTAGAAAAGTATTCAACAAATATTATTCAAATTATTGCTACACAGTAGGAGGGGGATCAGTCTTCTGGATAAAAGAAGATTAATGTGACAGTTCTGTTTTTGAGGAGAACATTGTTTGGATAGATATATCAAACAAAACAAATAAGGTAAGTATTCTAGCAGAGATGCCAGTAGGAAGGCTGCAGAGACTCTTTTAGGAGCATGGTAATGCAAGTCAGGAATTGTCCTCTAGGAACTCCAGAGAAGCTCTTAGTTTTGGTAGCCAATGAGAAATGGAAGACGTGGAAGGGAAGAGAGGTGATGGATGCAGTGGAGGAAGAAGGGCATATAAAGCAGAGAAATTTCCTCTTGTAAACAAGGAATCTTGTTTAATGTGTGACCTTAAATAGCAGAGTATAAAAAAACCAAGAAGATGCGTGGCTGCATTGTGGAATATTCAGTGCATAGTGAGGATGCTATGTACACTGAGTTAGTTATGGAAAATGAGCTGGGTTTCTGAATAGACCCCAGAATCTTGACTAGTCTGAACTTTTGAACATACATACACATATATGTATATGTATGTATATACACATATACACTATATATGTGTGTGTATACATACAGTATGACCTTCCTCTAAAGTCACAGTCTATTAAAAAGCTTTATGCCATAACAATGCAATTTAGAAAATGAGTTTGATTCTTGTAAGTGTCCTAGGGTTTAAATGACAAGGCAGAATCATAGGACTCTGGGGACTAAGTGAGGATATGTGTGCTTTCCAATTTTCTACTTTTCTAGTCTCAAAGCACATGGCCGATTGTACTTCAGTCCAGCACAAATAAGTAGCAAGCTTGGTTCAACACCAAGGAACCAACATGTGTTCCAAAGTAGAATGAGTTTCAAGGAACAAAAAGGACACGAACAAAGCTTAAAACACCATCCAGTGAGAAGACTTTGTCAAATGATTGAGATTAGAAACATAAATACAACAAAGGAGCAATTAAACGTTTGTTTGTGTTGTTGGTTGTATGTTCGTGATTTGTATTGTTCGGGAAGAAATGGGGCTTGAGGTGCTTTCTTTGATTAAGTCTGATATACACAATTCGCATGTTCATAGAAATGAATATATGGAAGATAGAATCTTTTCTTGCTATTTGTAAAGTTCCAGGAGGGAGAAAATGAAAGCTCAAAGTATGAAAAAGAGAGAAAGAAAGTGCCATTTCACTTTTTAAATCTAAGGGTCAGTGAACATTGCCAGTGAAGGGCCAGACCCTATATGTTTTCTGGGATATTCAATGACTCCCTGTAACAGCTGCTCAGCATTCCCAGTTTAAGGAGAAAGTAACATATACAAATACTTAACTGGATGGGCAGGATTGTGCTCTAAGAAGTCTTTATTTACAGGGGCAAGAATCTTAATTTCAAATACTTTTCACACATCATGTAATAACAGTTCTTTGATTTTTCCCAAACCATTTGAAAGATGAATTCATTCCTGTGCTAAATTTGAGACAAACATCTCCTCGCAAGTTTGTCCTTTCAGAGACTCCCAGTTGAAAAGCAACATCCTTGCCCTTTTAAGTTTGGGAGAATTTATTGAATGATGATTTTCCCCCCTTTGGTATTTTCCTAGGTTTCTCTCAAATGCTTTCGGTGCCTGTGACACTTTCCAACACTAGTCGTCATGCATTTATTAAGCACTCACCATGAACTGAAAAGCTGAGGACAGACGTCAGAGGAAAAGAAAATATTAGCAATAGGACGTGGTCCAGAAGCTCCTCTATTTATGGAATTTCAACTCGTGCACTTTCATAGATACAAACAAAAGCAGGCTCTGGAGCAAAGCCCTCTGGCTCACTCCTTACCACCCAAATATGCGTCAAGAGCTTCTGGGAGCTCTTTTTATTTCTACACTCTCCTGTCTTTGATTTTTTATTTACTCAATCCATCAGATATTTACTGCATTTCTGCTTAAACCTCATCTTGTGTGACAGCCTCCTGGGACCTAAGAAAGAGAAAACATGCAGGAAAGAGTAACAGAAGGTAGAAACAGCTTGTAAAAATTGAGATTTATCAGAAAAACCTGTCAAGATTGTTGACAGAACAATTTTCAGGGCACAGATGCTGTCATGCATATTGTGAGAAGGTACATGCTTCTAATAAAAGGTCTTCTAGAGAGTACTTATATTACCTGATAGTGTTTTAAATATATAAAGGTATATTGTTCCTTGAATTATAGTGAGGTTACATCCCAATAAACTTATCAGAGATTGAAAATGTCAAAGTCAAATATGCATTTATGCATCCAATATCCTTAACCTGCTTGCTCCTGTAGCTAAGGAGCATGCTACACTGTGCAGTATTATGTGTTTTTTTGCATGAGCAGAAGACTGACCAGTAGCTGTTGCTGGCTGCTGCTGACTGACTTTCAGAATTTTTTGTACTATATATTTCAAGTCAAGGAAAAACCTTTGACGTTGAATGGGTCATTTCTACCTAATGAATATCACTTTCTTCTTTTATTTTTGAGATTAATATAATTATATTACTTATCCTTCCTTTTCCTCCCTCCAAACCTTTCCATATCCCCCTCCTCGCTCTCTTTCAAATGCATGGCCTCTTTTCCACTAATTGTTATTACATGAACCACCCCCCGCCCCCCACCCCCGACTCCTAAGTACAATCCATTTGGTCAGTATAATGTTACTTATATGTATGTTTGCAGGGCTGACCATTTGGCACTGCACAACCAATTGGCATACTCTTCCCTGAGGAAGACTATTTCTCCTACTCTCAGCATTCCTTAGTTATGTGTAGTTCTTTGTGTAGGGTAGAGGTCTCATAGGCTTTCCCCTGTCCACATTGGCATGGCTATTGGTGTCATCCCTGTTCATTTTTGAGCCGTAATGAAGTGGGAAAATGGCACGTTCACACCATTGTAAATCAAGGACCATCTGTACCTATATAACATATACCATATACCCACACCCCACCACCACACCCACCAATTGTGCTTCTGTGTTGTTGTGCAGCTTCTGTGAATAGCATTTGAACTTTTGGAAAGGATGTCCTATGGCGTTCTGAAACAGTTTTCCTGTACACAGAAGGAGCAGGAAATGTGTGGGAGTTTCTAGATATACATACAGCAAACACTATCTTAAACACTACCAAAATATTGTTAGGCCAGGAATATAGCTCACTGGTGGAGTGCTTGCCTGGCATGCTTGAAGCTCTAAGTTAAATTCTCAGTACTCCCCAAAGGTGATGATTGAGAAATTGATGAATCAGAGAGTCTTTGTGTGCGTGGTAGAATGGTCAGTATATTAGGCCAATTTGTGTTAATTAGGGAGAACTCACGCCAGTCATAGGTGTTTCCAAGGGTTTGCAGCTTTGGAATCTGTCTGACCTTAAACTAAGTGGTGAAAGAAATGGAACAAGTGTGATGTGGGCAAAGATGCCAGATAAAGCATTCATCAGCAAGGATGGTAGAAATGCAGAGGCCATGCTTGAGCCACAGAATCTGAAAATATATCTAGAATGCTTCAAGCTTCTACCATGTTCAGGGCCTGGTATAGACTCAGAATAATAAACAGCTTTTCTAGTTTACTTTTTTTTTTTTTTGAACAGCTTAAATATTTCAGGCCATCTTGTACTGATTCTTCTTGTAGTTCTGTTCAGAACATCTCAGATCTTTTTATTTGAACCACCTCCTTCCTTCCTTTTGATATTGGTTTTGATGTATAAGCATAGACTTGAGTTCAGGTACCCTGCACCCATGTGAAAAAGCCAGGTTTTCCTGTATATGCCTGCAATTCTGGTGCTGGGACGCAGAGACAGGCAGATCATTAGAGGTCTTTGGCCAGCCAGAGCTTAGCTGAACTGGTGAGCTACAGGATTAGCCAAAGACCCTGTGTCAAAAACCAAGTCAGAGGGCGAGCCAGGAAGATAGGGGATGTTAGTGACCTATGGCTTCTACATACACATGCACATATGTGCCTGTTTCACCACACACATATATGCCCTCAGAAATAAACACAACACCACACACACACATGCACATGCACGCACACGCACACACACACCAATTCTCTGTGTCATTCCTTAGCTTCTAATGAGCAACTCTTGAATGTCTCCAAAGGATTTCCTATTGGTTCTGGAGCAGTTTTTCTGAACCCACAAGGAACAGGAAATTCCTGGGAGTTTCTGTCATCCTGGGACATCCCGTAGATCATGGCTGGTGGGAGGAAAACTATGAAGTCAGAGGTCCCTTGGCTTAAAGAGGAACAAACTCTGGGATTTCTTTATACTCCAGATCTCTCCCATCAGAGTCAGACTGAGGCTGGGATAACACTAGAATTCCTGGAATTGACTTCTTCCATTTCCCAGCCCTATATCTATCCTTACAAATTTCTCTTGGGAGCACATTCTTTGAAAATCACCCCCATGGCAGTCATTGTCCTATCATATTTCTGAGGAACTCTACCTAAGTCAATAAGCAATCACATAAGTAAGACAAACAAAGAGTTCGAGATCTTGCCTTCAGTTATCACGGGAAGAGTAAATCAAAGAACGGCCTCAGTGAAAAAACAGAAGCCAGTCTTCAGCCTTTGGCCACTCAGGTTGGGCTAGAAAAACAGGGAATGGGTAAAGCATTGAGAGATCTTAAAGCTGGCAAGCCTATAGGGAAATTGTGGTGTAGTGCAATATCTCCAGCTATAGGACTTCCAAGTTCAGTTTAAATATTACCTGGGAAAAAGATAACAGTCCATCCCGCCTTCCTTCTCTCTGTCCACCTTCTTTCCTTCCTTCCGTGGAATTCATATGCCACACAGCTCACTCATTTAAAGTAAACAACAATCTCTACAGTCCATTTTATAACACTTTTATGAGCACTAAGAGAAGCATGATACTTTTGAGCTTACTAACTTATTAACCACTCGAGTGCCTAGTCCTCAGCAGCCACAAATGAACTCTTGGTCTGTGTTGATTTACTTGTTTGCATATTTCATATAAATAGACTCATACAGTATGTGATCTTTTCTGATGGGCTTCTTTCAGCCACCATCAATATCTCAAGGTGAATTCAGATTATATAATGTAACTACATTTGACCTTTTATGGTCAAGTAACCTATCGAGTAGACAGATTTCGTCTGTTCATCAGCTGGTGAACATTTGAGTTGTTCTGACTATTGTGAATATTTCTGCTATGACAATTTTTGTACAAGCTTTTATGTGGATATGCATTTTCATTTCTCTTGGTTATCCACTTAGAATTGATAGTGCAGACACAAAGATTTCTTTCTTATCTATAGCCAAAACCCGAGTCTTCATAACTTCCACCCTTGGTTTTTGTCCAAGTTTCTCTAGAAAAATGAACAAAGACTTTCCTTTCTTACACATAACATCCCTTCAAATCATTCATCATTGTCTTCATGTCCTTCTTCAACTTTTACAGATTGACTCTCTTCTGTCCTTTTAATCTTTGCAGTGCAGCGATGGTACTTACAGGGGTGAAAACAGAGAGCTTGGAAGTTGTTGCAATATCTGTTATGATGTACAAAACATCTTGCTTTTGTTCCAAAGCTAACACTTTCCCATCAACAACAGTGAACCAGTGGTGGACTATTTTTAATTTTCCAAAATCAGAGGAAAAAAAATCACTTTCTGGGTAAGAAGACTCTTTAGTAGATTCTAACAGGGGTTTCCCTTTGGAAAATCATAAGGACTGGTCAATTTCATGCATACATTGTCACTTTTTAACGTGTTAATATGAAAAATTCTTTGTTTGTGAAAAAGAAAAATAACATAGCTTGAGAACTTCGAAGAATTCATGTGGCCTGAAGACAATAGGCAGAAAACTTGATGATGTCACAGGAAAATGAAGCCAGTTATTTAGTAGACTCAGAGTTCTACTGAACTGGGTTAAATGTAATATTCATTATTTTTCAGTAGCTATCAGTGTATTTGATTCTTACTGTTTAGTCATATACCTAGGTATATTTTTGCATCTTTTAAAATTCGATATCTAGGGCCTAGGATAGCTTCCAGTATTGTCTCCTATTGCCTGTTTGACCTTGCACAAATCTCTTGACCAAGGACAAGCCTTTGTAAGCATCGTTTTCTGCATCTCCTGACCATTTTTGTGATTATAGAATTGTGTTGTACATAGAGATCTTCTTTAAAATGTCAGTTCTGAGCTGGTGCTTAAAGCGATTCTGATCAGTGTGTTTTGAGGACTTTCTTCCCAATAATAATTTAAACACCTACATTCAAATGTGTGCTGATGCCCGTAGCCCTGAAGATCATTCTTTTGATTACTAATTAGCCGTTTATGTTTGGACCCTTTCTTCTTGTATCATCTTCTGCTGATAGGGAAGAAAATTTTATATCTTCATGTAATATTTTTACATCTGTACTGTGTGTATATGCAAAGAAAGATGACAACCAAAATGAAAATAAAGAAAAAATTGTAGTGTAGATCCTGATTAGTTCCCTTTACCAGAACAAATTCTATATAAACTAGAATTTCTCAACCTCTGTGCTATGGACATGTGTGGCTAGACCATCTTTTGCTGGATGTGAAGCTGTCTCATGTATTCACAATAGGATACTGAACAGCATTCCTGGCCTCTGCACATTAGATGTCGGTAGCAGCGCTCCCTGCTTTCAGGTTGCAGCAACCTAGCTGCTTCTCCTTATTACCAAATGTGCCCAGGGGCTGTCTACTAATTCACTTCAGTTGAGATCCATGCTCATAAAATGTGGTCCCCAAGAAAAGAATTTAAGAAATCTTTGTTTCCTTTGTTTGGTTTTTGTTGTACTACAAGGCAAGAAGCTGCTAAACTGTTGGTGTTCTGACCTTGTGTATTAAACATTCCTCAGGATTCTGGAATGCTCTGGCTCAGGCATTTGCTGGATTAATGGGCTCCAGATAGGTTAAGTGTCTTGGCAGGAGAGGGGCATTTTGTTTCATTCTCTTCGTTTTATTAGATGCCTGACAACAAAATTTTAATGTTGGCCACATATGTTCTCCTTGTTATCATAAAAATGGATCTATCACCAGATAGATTTATTGGGGGAGTACCATTGCATGTGAAAATGTTTTGAAAACTATAGTCACCACAGTAACACAGGATCATCCTTTGTATTACTGCTGTGCCTAGAAACTAAGGCATTTTTGAGGTTACAAAATTCATTTATTTGAACAAAAAACCAAGTGCTATAAAAGGATGCCACAAATGGCCAACACTGGCATTCCAACAACCTGCCATGATGTGTGATTCCCAGGTGTCAGCTTAGCTATACTCTTTTGCAATGTGTATATTTATCCTTTGGTGGTACAATATGTATACTTTACTATCAGGGACAATGTTTTTGATAGGAAATATACTACTCTTATGTAGAAATTTTTAAAGAGTGACTTTCCTATGGCTACTAAAGATCTCGCAGCCTCAGTAATCTTGGTATTATGGGCCAGATCATTCTTATGATGAGAGTTATCTTCTATTCGGCATTTCTTCCAAGTTGTAACAGGCCATGGTAGCTCTAGACATTGCCAACTGTCCCCTTGTGAGCAAAATCATCTTCAGTTGGGAATTGCTGACCAAAGAGATAGGAGAGAGATACTGGTAAATAAATGAATGAGTATAACTAATCATAAAATATGACTATTATGTTGAAACCTCCTTGATTACTGTGAAAATTGCTTTATGTTCAAATTTCTATTTACATTTCAACTGAACCATATATTATGTGTATACAACAACTCTCCTCTTGAATAAAATGAAAGTAATCATATTTTCCTCACATCAATATAATGAAGACACTATTTGTTGTTTCCACAGAGCCCCTGATTTAGGTGTTCAATAAACAGTAAATCAATATTATTTAGAATAATCGTTCTATTACTTGTATTGGTGTCACAGTCTTGGAAATTCTGCAGTTTGGCACTTGAGCCACCATGAAGATGAAGAAAGTTTAGGATTATAGAAAGGAATATAATACCCTTGATTGTGGCTATAAATGAAGGGTCATTTTTCTTTTCATCAGCTTATATTAATTGTATAAAGAGCAGGTTTCATTATGACTTTTTGAAGACGTATTAAAGCATTTTAATCATATTCACCCTTCTGTTGTCTCCTCCCATTCGTACTCATCTCTTTTCTCTTTCTACTTCTATTTTCATATCTGTTTTTTCTTACTATTGGATATTCTTTTTATTCTCTCTTCATCTTCCTCCTCTTCCTCTTCCTCCTTCTCTTCTTCTTATTGGTAACCTAACAGACTTAATTAGAGTTTTGTTTTTATTTGAGTGTGGGTGAAGTATTATTGAAAAAAGCATGATAACACAGTAGAGGGAAGCTCACAAGACATCAGCCTTAGACAAAGAACTGCAGTCAACAAGGATTGCTGAGAATGGGAGATGTAATCTCCTCCAGGGAAGAGCACACCAATTGGTTATCCAATACTAATTAGTCAGCAATGTCCCTATAAGTAATATTACCAAAACTGATCTGGTTATATTTATGCATTTAGGAATAATAATGATAATCAATTAAAGAGAGACAAGCCATTGTTTCGAGAATGTGCAAGGGGTGCTACACCGTAGGTTTTGGCGGTAGGAAAGTGAAGGGGGAATTGATGTAATTATATTATAATATAAAAACTAAAGTATTATAGAAGAAAAATAAGTAAAAGAGCATGGACAACTTATCAGTGACTATGGCACTAAAGAAAATATCTCTCCCTCTTCCAGAAGCCATTAACTGCCTATAGATCCTCAAGGAGGGTTTGGCCCTCATAAGTCCCTCCCCTCTCCATGATAGGGTGTTGGCAGACACAGTCTTGTGCACCTCATGGTCAGTTAATTGAAGTTGCTGTTAGTTCAAGAGTGAATTGGCGAAGTCATTTCTTGATTCTCAAGCAGCAGTTTGGAAAGTCATAGCTGGAGGGATTGTGTCCTCTCCTTTTTTGATTAGTGACCCTTGAATAGAACATTTATTTTAGAACCATCTCTCTGTGGGTTCTTTTAAAGGGCATTCTCCCGGGATCCTTGGCACTGAGTAGCAGTTTTTCAGTGAATATATCAGATAGCAAGTACAGTAGAACCAATGGTACCCTAATGGAAACCTATTGTAATAGTTGCTTTACCCCAATTCTCCCTTGCTCGCTTTCTCCCCTGCATTCTCAGGTCATCATGTTTCTGTTCATAATTGATACATAACTCTGTGATGTTCTTTCTGCTGGTGATTGAGACCACAGACAGCACCATGAGGCTATACCAAAGCTATGTCCCTCTCTCTAATTTCTCCCACGTGATTGCAGTTTCAGGCAATATCCTTGGGATCATCAGGAATTCTTCAGGCGCTAGTTTTGGTCCCAGATCTGCTTTCAGGCTGAGAGTTATATCTTTAACTGAGTTGGAGAAAGGAACAAGGGCCTTTTGTTCTTCCTTGGATCCCTCCTAGGGATTTAGCAAGTGAAGTAAGGAATTGTGACTATAGAGCCAACTGATCATTCCTGAAGTGGCACATATGTTTACAATTTGCTCTTTGAGATTGCCACCCCCCACAAGCAGGTTGAACTTTTCCCAAATGAAATGTCCTCCACCTAAAGCATACCAAGTGTCTCATTTGTTCCTGCTTGTGAGTGGGTGAAATCAGCAATGACATTGTTGATGCCAGGGCTCCAGCAGAGCTGGAAGGCCCTCTTTTAATTACAGGAGACATGATATTGAAAAAGGGGTAGGGCAAGGAGCTACTTCCTAGCTCTTCTTCTTTATCCTGGGATTTGGTTCTTTAATTTAATTTTTGTAGCTCTGTGAGAAAGCCTAAAAGAGAGTCAACTCTAAACTATGTTCAGCCTTTATATAAACTATGTTCAGTCTATTTATATGGTAGAGTAAATAAAGCTTTTAATTAATACAATCCATTTGGGAAACTGCGGGGCACTATCCAGTAACATTAAACTCAGGCATGCTTATAGCACTACAACTCTATTTCTAGTTCCTTACCCTGTAAAAAGGCATGCATGTGTGCACATGGGGATATGTATAGAGATACCCAAGGTATGTGATTTTCACTAGTCCTAAATTGGAATGACCATAAATGTTCATTAGCAGTAAAAGAATGTAAACAATGGTACCACATGCAATGGAATACCACACAGCAATGGAAATGACAAGCTACATTGACATTCAACAATGCAGAATGAACTTTCAAATATAGTATTGATCAAAAGAGGCTGGATGTAATAAAAGCATATTTATGCATGTGTATATGTATACGTAAAGTTAGGAAATGACCAACAATTTGGGGTGCTTAGCTTTCTAAAATATGGTTACTTTCCACCAAGTGTGATTTTGTATCCTCTTGCACCAAGGAACATTTGGCAATATTTGGAGACAGTTTTGCTTGTTGTAATTGGAGGAGAATAAATCATGCTGGCATCTAGTGTTAAAGATAAGTGGTGCTTCTAAACATGCTATAGGACACGGGCTGCTCCACAACAAAGAATTCTGAGTTCTCCAAAGTCAGTGGCACGTGATTTGAAGAATTATAGTGTAAAAAGGAAGACAGGAAATGAAAGCAATCATAAATAGGATACTGTTGGGACTAGAGAGATGGCTCAATGGTTAAGAACACTTGTTTTAGGACATCTTGAAGTTTGCATGCAAATGGATGGAAATAGAAAACGCTATCCTGAGTGAGGTAACCCAAACCCAGAAAGATGATTATGGTATGTACTCACTCATTAGTGGACCCTAGCTATAAAATAAAGGTCACCAAACACTTAGCTCGCAAGCCCAGAGAAGCTGAATACCTAGGTGAACCCAAGGAAAGCATACAC
>PVIU01026101.1:0-22575 GCA_004026605.1 Ondatra zibethicus | reverse complement strand
CAATCGGGTTGCTGAGCATGCCGGGCTCAGAGAACAAAGCAGTTTATATAGGATTTTGGGGCAGGCAGCTTTAGGGTAGTCAGCAACAAGTATTTCATTGGTTAATTCATATGGAGCATAGGGTTATTTTGGGGCACAGTGGTTTGTTTCACTTTGGATTCCTGGGAAAACCACAAAAACAGACATGTCTCCTAATGACGAGGACACTGTGTTTGGCAGGGTCTTACTGCCCTTCTTTATCACTCCTATTTTGGCTATCCCAGGTGGGCTAGCTGGTGAGTCATGGGTCATGGAGCCCATCTGTTGCTTCCCTTTATCTCGTGGTCCTTGGCTGACTAGAAGGGCACTTAACTTTGACTTTATTTCTTTTATTTTTCAATTCTTTCACAGGAACCCAAACAGGGCAGGATCCTGGAGGCAGGAGCTGGTGCAGAGGCCATTGTTTGGTCTGCTTTCTTATAGAACCCAGGACCAGCAGCCCAGGGATGGCACTGCCTACAATGGGCAGAGCCCACCCCCATTGATCACTAAATAAGAAAATGCCTTACAGCTGGATCTCATCAAGGCATTTCCTTAGCTGAGGCTCCTTCCTGTCTGATGACTCCAGCTGTGTCAAGTTGACACAAAACTAGCCAATACAAAGAGCTTCAAGTGTTCTTAACTGCTGAACCATTTCTCTAGCTCCATCATTGCTCTCATTTTTGTTTATTTATGTGCATGTGTTTGTATATGAGTGAATGCCAGATGTGTTCAGGTTCTCAATAAAAGCCAGAAGAAGGTGTTGGATCCCTTGGAGCTGGAGTTAAAGTGGTTGTGAGCCACTAGATGTGGGTACTGGGAACTGAACTCAGGTCCTGTAACAGGAACAAGTGCTTGTAACTATTGTGCTATCTCTCCAGCCGCCACATTATTATTTATGATTAAAAATGATTATTGCGTGTATGTTTGATGTGTGTGGGAGGGCAGGATGGTAACTTTTATGGAGTTAGTGCTTTCCTTTTACTTTGACATGGGTCCCAAGAATTGATTGAATTGTTGGGTTTTCATAGCAAGAGCTTTTATTTGATGAACTTTTTTCTTCATCTTTTCAGAGTTTTCTCTATTGTATTTCGTTTGTTTTTGTTTTTGGTGCTGGGGATTGAACCACTAAGGATATTACTCTATTGCTGAGCTATCTGAATTATATGCCTTAGCCCTGGCTCTATTTTAGGTCGTTTAACTACTAAATGCTTTGGAGAAGGATTTTTTGTTTTGTTTTGAGTAGGCTTTCTGTTTCCCCTCTTCTTCTAAACATACAAGACTGTAAATGTTTGCTTATTTAGTCTGGAAGCCTGTCTTTGTTCTTTCCTTTTTTATTTGTTTATGTCTGACTAGATGATTTCAAAAGGCCTGTCTTCAAGCTAAAATATTCTTTCTATTGTTTCTTCTGTTGAAGCTCTAACTGTATTTTATTTATTGAGTTTTCAATGCCAAAATTTGAGGCACTGCTTATGATTCTGCCTGCCTGCCTGCCTGCCTGTGTGTGTGGGTGTGCATGTTTGAACCCATGTGCTAGGCAAGTGTTCTACCACCATTAAATTACATTTCCTAGACCTGATTTTGTTTTCGTTTTTCAAGAAAGGGTTTCTCTGTGTAACAGCCCTAACTCTGCTGGAACTCACTTTGTAGACCAGGCTGGTCTCAAACCCTAGTCCTAATTTTTTAAAAATGATTTTTTTGTTGAATTTTTCATTTATTAATTTTTTTAACAGTTTGTTGATTTCCTTTTTTTGGCTCCTTTTAAAAAATATTTTTGTGTTCCTTTAGATGGGTCTTGTTAACATGTTCATGCTTCTGTGTTCCTATGTTGGTATTTTTGTACATCTGGTAGGTTATTTGTCTCTGCCAATTTTGTTGAGTGACTTTTATAGTAAAACATTGTTGGCAGTTTTTCCTAGTTTTGTTTGGGTAGACTGTGTTGGCTTTGGTTTCAGGTGTGTACTTTAGCGTGGTATTTATGTAGTTTCTTCAGCTATTATTAATTTGAGAATGTCTGCAGATGTCTTGGGGACTCTGCACTTAGGGGCTGTGGGACTACAATAGCTAGAATGGAGCTCTAATTAGAATGGAGCAGGTAGGTTTGTTTGCTGCTCGGTTTGGTACATCTAGAAGTTAGTATGGGGTGCCTGCTATTTTCCTCTAGTATGTGAAGGTAAGCATACCCCAAGTAAGTTGGTGATACAGCACAGAATAGTTTATAGGGGGTAAGGTGTAGTGCCTCCCAGTGTGTGAGTGCTGTCTGGTGGCTAAGACTGACCAGTGGGTACTGATGAATCATGTATAGGTCCCTTGTAGGACCACTGCTTAGGGAACTCTGCCCACCTGCTTGCCAGGACTAGAGTGCCAGTTTTCTGATTCACAAGTGGAGACAGAGACCTTGTTGGGAATGGCCTTTGAGCCTCAAAGCCTGCCACCAGCAACAAATCTCCTATACTGCCACACCTAATCCTTCTCAAACAGTTCCACCAAGTGGTGACCAAGCATTCAAATATATGGGCCTATAAAGGCCATTCTCATTCAGCCACCTCAGCTTAGTTCCTGTTTTCATGCTCTGCAGTGTCTTTTCCATATCCCATTCCATACTTTAGTGAAGTAGTTTTCACCAGGTACCCCCTACTCAGCCATCCTGATTAAATCATCTTAAGGCTAAACCGTAGGCTTAGGTAGTAGGAAAAGCATAACGTTGAAGAACTAACTCACAGAATAAAATAAATGCTTATTGCTCTTTGCTTTCTTATCTAAATGCAGAAGCAAGAGGCTCATATACTTTAAAGAATGGAGAAAAAAGGAGCTTGGGACAATGGAATATACCTGAAAGCCCACATACTTGGGAGGACAATCATGAGTTTGGGGTTAGCCTGGGTAATATGAGATTCTATCTCAAAGAAAACAAAACAGGGAAAGGAAGCTAGAAGCTGTGGTCCTTGCCTGTAATCTCAGCTGTTTGAGTGGCTGTGGCAGGAAGATCTTAACATTTGAGGTCAGACATAAAACTCACATAGTGAGGGAGAAAATGGGGGAATGAAGGAGTTGGTGTTATGTTTTGTTGTATTTGTTCTGCAAACCCAGGACCTCAAAAGGCTCAGTACTGTTTTGAAATATGAAAGAATAAACTCTTAGGACTCAATGAGAGTTTGTGTATCTTTTTTTTTCTTACACATTCCTGGGTGAATGCTGGTTGGGAACAAGTGTTCTCACAGCTCCTTCAAGAGCAGCAGTATTTATACATAGGCCAAACAGAGAAACAGAGTCATAATGCCCAAAGACTATTTACTAACTTACAATGGGTACACTTTACTATTTTCAAAAGGATTGACCAGAACTCTCCTCCCACATAAGCACTCACCATTACAGTCTGCAGAGGATCTGCAAAGACTGCAGAGTGTTACCAGGCCAGTTTCAGGGACTGACACTGGCATGAGTCTCACAATATTTATTTTTTAGGATCCACTGTGTAGCCCAGTTTGGCCATGACCTTTTCCTCCCACCCCTTATTTATTATGTATACAGTGTTCTGCCTGCATGTATGCCTGCAGGCCAGAAGAGGGCACCAGACCTCATTACACATGGCTGTGAGCCACCATGTGGGTGCTGGGGACTGAACTCAGGACCTCTGGAAGAGCAGGCAGTGCTCTTAACCTCTCATCTCTCCAGACCCTTGTGTTCCTTTTCTTGCTGGACTCCTAAATTTTGAGTTTATAGGTTTATTCCTTGATACCTGGCTCAAGTCATATTTTCTAATGAACTATTTTCATTATTCCTCTTCATTGTTGACATTTGTACTGGTAGGAATGAATTGATTTTAGATAAGAAATTTCTCCAAAAAGTAATGCATCTCTACATCTCTATGTATAAACGCACACACACACAAACTCTTCCTCTCTCTTTTTCATGTATTTTCCCCAACATCTGTAAAAAATGAGGGTGAATTATGTGGACTATAAATCAGCAGGAGAGACAGCAATACGTCTTTATAGGAGATTTTGTTTTCAGGGAATGGTGAGATGGCTCAGCAAGTAAAGGTGCTTGCCATCAAGTTTATGACCTGAGTTCATTCCCTAGCAGAAGGAGGGAACTGACTCCCACAAGATGTTTTCTGACACCACCCTTTCACCATGAAACTTGCTTCATTTCCCCCAACTTAAAAAAAAAAGAAGAAAAGAATGTACAAACATAGTGTTTTCAGGTAAGCCCCAATGTTAGAAATTGTTGGACAACCCAGTGGAGAAGATTCTGGAGAAAAAAGGTTCCATAATGTAGAAACAAGTATGAAATAAAGGTGGCCTAACCCAGAGAGGTCTATCAGCAATAGTAGTTTGGCTGCAGTTCCTACCATTGAAAAACTGAGGCAGAAGAGGTAGAGGTCAGAGAAGTACTCATTATGGGCAAAGTTAGTACAGCACTGGCCATCAGAATAAGTAGCAGTTATATTGAAATAGCAGGGATACTTGATACCTACTTTATTTGGATATGATGTAAACACAAGTATATGTAGTATATGTCAGACTTAACTTGGCAAGCTTTCTATAGCCTGTCTTGTGTGCACATTATTTTTATAAATTTCCCTGAAAATTATTCTTCCCCTGTATTTCCAAAGCTCTGTTTTTGTTTTGTCTTGTTTTGTTTGTGTAAGAAAGTGTGTGTTACCTCAAAGGACAGAGCACTGTTAAGGACTGGTTTTATTGCAACCTATATTACCTAGTGCCAGATGGGAGGGTCTGCTTCCTGTTGAGCTCTGCAGCCTAGACCTGTGGATCCTGGTTGTAAATGGTAAACTGTATCTCAGAAAACAAGTACCACTTTAAAAATTTTCTAGAACATTTTGCATAACATCTATAATGGAAGTATTGATTTTATACTTTTTTGGGAATTAATAGAATTTGCTATGATAGTTATAAAAAAAGTGATCCAAGGTTTTGTAATAAAATTTACTCCCTTGCCGGGTGGTGGTGGCACATGCCTTTAATCCCAGCACTCGGGAGGCAGAGGTAGGCGGATCTCTGTGAGTTAAAGGCCAGCCTGGTCTACAAGAGCTATTTCCAGGACAGGCTCTAAAAACTACAGGGAAACCCTGTCTCGAAAAACCAAAAAAAAAAAAAAAAAAAAAAAATTACCCCCTCAAAATAGCTGAAATTATAATACCAAGATGTAGAAGCATCTCAGATGCTCCTCACCTGATAGAGTTAGTGAAATGTATATGCACACTATGGAATATTATTCAGCATTAAAAAGGATTGAAGTATTGATTCATGCTATAACATTTTTGAACAATGGAAACATTGTGCTGTGAAAAAACCTAGTCACAAGACTGGAGAGATGGTTCAAGATTAAGTGCACTTCCAGTGGACTCTGCCAGGATCAATTCCCAGCAACCACATGGTGTCTCAAAACTATAGCTCTAGTTCCAAGGATCCAGCATCCTCTTCTGGCCTCCATAGACCCCAAATATACAAGTGATATATAAACATGATTGCAGGCAAAACCATTTATATAAAAAAAATTAAACATAAAAATTGAGAAAAAAGTCCCAAAAGCTACAACATTGTTTGATATGTGCTTTAACTTAGATGGACCTTGAAAACTGTTAATAAAGCAAAACACATGATATGATTCTGTTTGTGTGAAGTTTCCAACAGATATAAGAGTGGTGTTCTGTAGTCTTCCAACAATTCTAAAATTTGTTATATACTTTATTTTTTAATTGAATTACTTATTTATTTACATGTATATATATGACTATGTGTGCCTGTGCATGGAGGCCAGAAGAGGGTGTTGGACAGCCTCCTATAACTATTTTCCTATTGTTAGGCAGGGTCTCTCCTTGAACCTGGAGTTTGTATTTTCTCATCTAGGCTAGAAGCCAGCATCAGAGTTGGAATTACAGGCAGGTGTGGGATGCCCAGTTTATTGCATGGGTGCTGGGATGCTCATGATTACACAGCAAGTGCTTATAATAAAAGTGCTCATAACCACCAAGTCTTCCATTGTACATTTTAAATAGGTGAGTTTTATGATGTGTGAATTATATCTCTGTAAACTTATTACAGAAAAATAGCTTGAGTTCAGATTTTCTTGTCACTTGGTACAGATGAGTGACAACCTGCTTTAATGCCTCAGCAGAACTTAAAATTTACCTCCACAAATGGCTTAAAATGTATCTTTGGGAGAGAAGATGGGCATTAAACATAATTGAAGACCACATGTCCTAGAAAAACCTGATTAAATAAAAGTACCCAATACTGTAACCCTTTTTGAGACCTCTTTCTTTTTGCTCCTGGTATTTTGGCATCTAAGTAGTAATTGAAAGAATGCATTCCAGGATGTGATTATGCATGCCAGTAATCCTAGCATCTGGAGACAGAAAGATGCCAAGATCAAGGCCATTTTGTACTATATAGTGATATCCTGCCTAAGGACAGGAGAGAGGGGAGGCTTCTCTTATTAATCCAAAGGGAGAAACTAGTTAATAATACTTTTTAGGGCCTTCTGTTTAAATTTAAGCAACAGACAAGGATTAATATGAGGAAATCTTTACAAATAAGAAAACAAAGCAAATAGGAAAGTAATTTAGGTCAATTAGAATAACAACAAAAGGCTGTTGAGATTATGTAACAGGGATAAAACAATAAAAGGATGAAGGTTAGTGGTGACCTTTCACAAAGGAAATAGGAAACAGATGATGAAAGATAAAATGTCAGCCTGGAAAATCAACTTCCAAATAATAGAAGTGCTAATCATGTCATTAAAACCAAGAACAAGAAATTATCAGTAAAATGTTGAAGAATTCACTTAGTTGAAGAATAAGATTTTATATGGTACCCAAACAGAAGTTGTTACATTTAAATGACAAGTTGAAAATTGGAATATTTTACTTTTGTTGTAGTTAATGAGAGGGACATCAACTGCCCCCCACTAATAAATGATGTCTAAGTCATATAGCAAGTACTTTTAGGATGGGGACAGTATCACGGCCATCTTTTTATTTTTTCAACTTTTTATTGATTCTTTGTAGATTTCACATTATGCATTGCGATCCCACTCATCTCCCCATCCCCTTGTTTCTGCCTTCTGCCTTTGCAACCTCCCCCCTCCCAGAACAAAACAAAATTTAAAAATAAAACCAAAACAAAAAACAACAAAAATCTCAGCATGGAAGCTGTAGTTTGGTCCAGTGAATCACACAGTATACCCTTTAGTTCATACATCTTTACTTGTAAATGTTCATTGCATTGAGTCATTGTTCTGGTTTGAGGGCCCTGGCTTCTGGTACCCTGTTGATACTGGGCCCTCATTGGGACTCCTCTTGGATATTCTGTTACTATCCTGTGTCAAGAAGCTCCTGTAACTTTGGATATGCAGGGACCCTTTCACATGCTCCAGCAGTTCATAGATGAGGTGGATATTGGGGTGGGCTGACTTTTAGCCCTGGTTCTGGGCCTGGGTGGTAGGTAGGTAGCTGGATTGGTCAGTCATGGCTATCTTTTAAAAATACAATTTGTCATACCCTGAGTAGTGTCCTTGATGTTGCCATTTGAATATATTACATATGTCTTAAGGTAATTAGAACAAACTCTTATTTCTTCAGTCTTTATGATTTTATTAAATGTAATTTCTCTCTGGCCTGGAACTCACTATGTAGACAAGGCTGGCCTTGAATTTACAGAGATCTGTTTGCTTCTGCCTTCAGAGTGCTGGGAATTTGTAGACAGAAGTTTCTGTCCTGCCTGGTCCTGTAGCTGTTCAGTCCCAAAGAAACACACAGAGGCTTATATTAATTATAAACTGTTTGACCTATTAGCTTAGGCTTATTATTAACTAGCTCTTACAACTTAAATTAACCCATAATTCTTATCTATGTTTAGCCACATGGCTTGGTACCTTTTCTCAGTAAGACATTCTCATCTTGCTTCCTCTGCATCTGGCTGGTGATTGTGTCTCTGCCTTTCTCCTCTTCCCAGAACTCTCCTAGTCTGGTTGCCTGGCCTATACTTCCTGCCTGGTTGCTGGCCAGTCAGCATTTATTAAACTAATAAGAGTGACAAATCTTTACAGTGTACAAGAGCATTATCCCACAGCAGGAATTAAAGGTACATGCCTCTACACTCATTATTAAATGGTGTTTTCTATCTAGAAAAATCATGTGCTATACCTGATGCCTTTCTTTTCCTTATTCTAGTCTTCAAATTCATCCTCAATTCTATAAAAATTTATTAGCATGTGTATGTGTATGTGGGTGGGTGGATGTGGGGATATGTACATGATAGTTTTGTGTGAGCACATACGCTTCAGTTCACGTGAAGAAGTCAGAGGACAACTTTGTGGAGTAGATTCTCTCCTATCTTTACATGGTTGTGAAGTATTGAACTCAGGTCACTAGGTTTGCATGACAGGTGTGTTTACCTTCTGAGTCTTTTTGCTGGCCTTTGTAGTTTTACTTTTTGTTTTAGCTAGGGTCTCATAGCCCAGGCTGGCCTCAAACTTAATCCAAGATAAAGGATTACAAGTATGTACCACCACACCTACTTTTATGTGCTGCTTCAGATCAAACCTGGGGCTTAATACATTTTAGGCAAACACCTCTGACTGGCTGCCTTTTCAGCCAGTGAATTATTTTGTATTTACATGAGCGTACCAGTCAACTGCAAGCTACCACCACAATGATTTCTTCCCTTGGATTGTTGGCCTTCTGGTGTTAAGGGATTTTTATTTGTTTTAAATAATTTTACAACCTATACCCTCCCCTTTTCTTTGAATTATCCCCCCCCTTCTTTGTTAAGCTGGGGTTTCATTAGCCAAGGCTGGTCTGGAACTCTGGATTCTTCTGTTTCATTCTTTTTTTTGTTTGTTTTTGTTTTTTGAGGCGAGGTTTCTTTGTGTCTTTTTGCTGCTGGGATTAAAGGTGCATGCCACCACGCCTGGCTTCTGCTTCAGTCTTAACCATTTTTAGGTTTATAGTTTAGTATTATCAAGTATATTCATGTTGTAGGGTGGTTGTAGGTCTCCAGTACTTTGTCATATTGGTATGAATACTCTTTATTAAAAAAAGAAAGGTCCCCACTCTCTCCTGCTAACCCCTAGCAACCACTCTTTTTCTTTCAATAAAAACTTCACAGTGGAATAATAGAGTTACTGTCTTTTTGTGACTGTGTATTTTGCTGGATCATATGGTAATTCTATTTATAATAATTTTGGGAACTGCATATTGTTTCATAGCTACTGTAATAATTTCATATTACTATTAGTAGTGTTTCAGAGTTCTAATTTCACCACATCCAAATAGATGGGAGGTGATAACTTCTTCGTACTTTTGATTTGCTTTCCTCTATTATTTCATATTAGTTGGACATTTGTGTATATTTAGAGAAATATAATTCCTCTGCTCTTTTTTAAAATTGGCTAATATTCTTAATAAGGTTTTTTTTCTTTTTTGAGACTAAAGTCCTCCAGGGACCAGGAGGAGGGAATGGGGACTTAATGGGAAAATAACTTTCATACCAAGATAAAAAAGGAAAGACCTACTGCCCTATGGTGTGAATGTATTTTTATTTATTTGTGTTTGTTTGTTTACTTTAGAGACTCTAGCTTAGACTGGCTGGCCTTTAAACTTATGATACTCAGTCTGCCTCAGCCTCCCAAGTGTTGGGATTATAGGCATGAGCCATTATGCCCACCTAGTTAAGTCTTGATTTTTTTTTTTGTAAGTTTCTGTTTTTGTTTTTTGAGACAGGCTTTCTCTGTATAACAGCTCTGACTGTTCTGGAACTCACTTTGTAGATCAGGCTGGCCTCTTAATTACAGAGATCCACCTGCCTCTCCCCTTCCAAGTGCTAGGATGAAAAGCGTGCACCACCACTGCCTTGCTTTAAGATTTCTATATTAGGTATGATTTGTTACCAAGTCCATCAAGCCACAAATCTTAGTGACAACCCAGGAGTTTGTATTACTTTCAAATATCACTGTCCAGGGTGTGTGTTGGGGTACTTTGCTTCATGCGGTCACTTAGGGACACGAACACCACAATCAGCACATGGCTTCTGAGATTGATTTGAAAAGGGAAATGTGTATAGGAATATTTAAGGTTACAGATTGGAAGTAATATATATCACTTTTACCCATATTGTATTGGTCATAACTAAGTCGTGCTCTCTTTATAGAAATGTGTACAATTTTAAGAAGTGTAGTACAGTAGTAGTTAGCTGATGAAGAGCGCTCAGATATTAGTGAATGATAGCAGTTGTCATAATGGGTATTGAGTTTCCTTGCTTAAAATCCTTTAGTGTGTGTATGTGTATGTAGGACGGAGGTTGACATTGCATAGTTTCCTTTATTGTTATCTTGCTTATTTTTTGTGTTTTTTAAAAAAGATTTTTATTTATTTATTATGTATACAGTGTTCTGCCTCCATGACAGACGAGGGCTCCAGATCTCATAACAGATGGTTGTGAGCCATCATGTGGTTACTGGGAATTGAACTTGGGACCTCTGGAAGAACAGCCAATGTTCTTAACCTCTGAGCCATCTCTCCAGCCCAGTTGCTTATTTTTTGAAATGGGCTCTCTCACTGAACTTGGAACTCACTGATTCAGCTAGACTGACTGGTCAGCAAGACACAAAGATCCTTTTGTCTTCATGTCCTCAGAACTAAGATTATAAATACTCACTGCTGCTGGGCAGTGGTGGCGCACGCGTTTAATCTCAGCACTCTGAGAATCAGAGGCAGGCGGACTTCTGTGAATTCGAGGCCAGCCTGGTCTACAAGAGGACAGGTTCCAAAGCTACAGAAAAACCCTGTCTCAAAAACCCAAAAAATAAAATAAAATAAAAAAGAAAATAAATATGCACTGCTGTGCCCTGATTTTCATATGGATGCTGGGGATCTGAACTAACGTCCTTATGTTTGTGTATCATCATCTTACTGAATGAACTATCTCTCCAACACCCAATCTTTATTTTTTAATTAGAACATTATATCTGCAGGGTTATTATTGAAAGTTGTGGTCTAATTCCTTTCTTGTTTGCTTTTCTACTCTTTAGAAGTTTGCTGACTTACCTAAGTTAAGGATGTATGGTTCTTTGTTGCTAGAAGTTCTATATATGCTATAAGCTGGTGACTGCTGAGGGGAGGATGTTTATCTACTTAACAGTGGTGGGTAGGAGCATTGGTACTTGAATTACTCATCTGAAGTCATAGCTCCATACAGTAGCTAGCTCCTGGGCGAGGCAAACCCAACATCTGTCAAGTGTGGACCTTAGGTGGGACCTGAGATATGTATAGATGTGTAGTGGTGACTACAGAGGATTGGGGTTGTAAGCCCTGTCTGATGTGGGATTCCCCTCTGGTGCTGTGATTACCATTAATGAATAAAGAAACTGCTTTGGACCTACAGCAAGGCAGAACTTAGGTAGGCAGGGAAAGGTAGGCTGAATGCTGGGAGAAAGAAGGGCGGGGTCAGGGAGATGGCAGAGATAGACATACTGAAGCTTTGCTGGTAGGCCGTGACCTTGTGGTGATACACAGATTAATAGAAATTAATAAATTAATATGTAAGAGTTAGCCATTAAGAAGCTAGAGCTAATGGGCCAAGCAGCCTCTACTACACCTGTCAGCAGTTTTGTTATCTGTTGCCTGCTGAGCTCCAGCTGAACAGCACCAAAAGCATGCAGCCAGGCAGGGCATCTGTAAATGACCTTATGAATTGTTTGGTGAAATGGACACTTTTTGCTCAGCAGTATATTCAACAAATCTACGGGCAAATTGCTCCAATATTGGCAAAATTCTTAACCAAAAGTATATAGACATACGAACATCTGAGTCAGTTCTGCCGTGAACTAAATAGACTTGCTGTAATACTTCAGAGTGAATGTTATCCGGATACTTGAACACAAAGAACAGCAACTAAACAATGGATTTGTGTGTGTATGTGTGTGCACTCATAATTCCAAGAGTGTTCTCCTTATAGACGATATGAGAAGACATTTGATGGATGCATGTTTTATGAACAAGAAAATATTTTCTAGCAGTATAGCATAACGAATCATCTGTATCAAAACAAGCATCAGTGTAAACTGTGTTTTCACGTGCTTATTTTTATGTCATTGGTTCACAAAATTTGTGACAATATAATTTGATGTCCAGCTTTAATCCAGTTTTACCATGTGTGTGTACAACCTTGTGGAGTCACTTCCCCCCACCTTTTCATGAGTGCTGGGACATTGAGTTTAGGCTGCCAGGCTTGCAAACAAGTGCGTTAAATTTGCTTTGTGCAATGATTGAAAACTTAATTTTTCATTTTTATCTATCTTAATCATGGTATGTATTTTTGTCTTGCTTGCCTTTACCACTTTTATTTTTAATGTATCCTTTGCTAGCTTGGAATTTGCTATGTAGACCAGGCTAGCCTCAAACTTAAGAGGTTCACCTGCCTCCAAGTTACAAAACTGCTCCCCCAAAAACAAATTTAAGAAAATCTCTTTTTCTAAGTGATGATGAAATACAACAAATATATCAATTTCTGGTTATGTCTGCTTGTAGTTGATATTTTATGTTTTAACAAAGCTTCCCTGAATATCAGAGTGCAGAACGAAGCCATTAGAGGCCACACCTTTAGTCTCAGGACCTGGGAGACAAAGGCAGAGGGATCTCTGTTAGCTCAAAGCCACCCTGGGCTACACAAGCCTGAATCTGTCTAAAAGAGAAACAGCTCAAACAAAGGTGATCCCAGCACTTGGGATCCCACACCTTTAAACCCAGCACTAGGGAGGTAGAGACAGGAATAATATGGCTGGGCGGAGAGAGGAATATAAGGTGGAAGGAGACAGGAGCTCATTGTAGTTTGAGGTTTGGTGGATACAGTTGTAGCCTGAGGATGCATTCGGAGGATACAGTCTTTGAGGACAGGATCACCCCTTCGATCTGAACATTGGTAGAAGTAAAAGGTCTCTCTAGTGGCTGGCTGCACTGCTTCTCTGTTCCTTCAGCTTTCCCTTCCTAATATCTGACTCCAGGTTTTGTTTATTAAGACCAACTAGAATTCGTGCTGCATCTGCCTAACTCATATTGATTAATGACCAGTGGAATCAAAAGCCTTTTAGTTTGATGTGTATCATTTCTTAAGGGAGTGGGTCTAGTGGTAATCAATTTCCTTCGCTTTTGCTTATCTAGTAAATTGTTCTTTCTGTCTCACTTCTGAAGGTCAGTGTTGCCAGATAGAGGACTCTTAGTTAACACGGCATTTTCCTCTCAACTTTTTCTAGAATCTTGATTATCAGTCTGGCCTTCAGCTTTTCCAGTAAGAAATCTGGTGATGATCTTACTGAGATCCATTGTGTATGAGGAATTTCTTTTCTCTTTTCTTTGCTTTTGGCAGGTGATGATGTGGTTTGGTGTAATAAATCACTCCTCAGCTCATTTCTGCTGGATTCTTTTGAGCTTATTAGATGAATATGTCTTTAATCAAATTTCCAAAGTGTTTGATCATTATATGTTTGGTGTTTTTTCTCTCTCTCTGCAACACACACGCACACAGAATTCTCACTTTTCCCATGTGCCAGGTCTAAGCCTTATTCCCCAGGGAAAGGTGAGTGCCACAGCCCCACCATGCAGGACAATCAGATGTGATATGGAGTCAGGTCAAAGCGGGAACTCAGTTTATTACTGTGAGCACCAGCTTTATAAGTGACATGTGTGATGTTGGGGTACCTCCAGGCAATGAGAGACAGCCAAGCCCTCCATCTGGCTAGAGGGGCGCCCACCTAGATTTTTTGCTGTCTCATCACCCCCCTCGGTAGCTTTAAGACTATCCTTCAAACTCGAGCCAGGCTTTTCTCTGTCCTACAGGCCTCGAGGTACAGGCCCTGAGATAATTTTGACCCAGCACCTTATCTTGATTGTATTATACAAGTCCCTTTTCCTCAGTTCACTTTTCCTCAGTCTTTCTTCTTCCCACCCCTCAGTTCATTTAACTTCAGTGTTACAGCTTTTCACAAATGCTGTTTTTTTAATTCCATCTACTCAAATTTGCCTTTGAATGTTTCTAGTGAATATTTCAGCTCCAGAATTACTTTCGGTTTCAATTTTATTTTCTGTCTCTTCCTTTTGCTTTTCTTCATGTCTTCCTTTAGTTTTTAGGGTATTTTTGAGGCAGCTGTTTTGAAAGAAAGCATTATGTAGTTAAGTTGAGATCTATCTTTTCCTTCTCTAGGGAGTTTCTGTTGGGTCTCTTTCTCTCTTCTAATTTTTAAGGCCATACTCTGTTGTTTCTTTTTGTACTTTGTGTGTATGTGTTTGCTCAGGTATAGCGTGAGTGCTATGGTCAGAATTCAACCTTGGTTGTCTTTTTTAAAATTAATTTTTTTTTAAACGTGGTCTCTTGTTTTAGCTGTCTTGGAGCTCGCTACGTAGACCAGATTAGCCTCAAACTCAAAGAGATCCTCCTACCTCTGTCTCCCTAGTACTGGATTTAAAGGCATATATCACTATGAACCGGCTCTAGGTGTTATTTAAGTGCCATCCACCTTGGGTTTTGAGACAATCTCTTATTGGACTGGAGTTTGCAGATAAGCCTAGCTTGCCCAGTCACTGAGTCCTAAGCACATGTTACCTGTGTAACTCCTCAAAAATTTATTTATTTAGTTTGGTTTTTTGGACAGGTTTTTCTGTATAGCCCTGGCTGTCCTGGAACTTGTTCTGTAGTACAGGCTGGTCTCAAACTCATAGAGATCCACCTGCCTCTGTCTCCCAAGTGCTGGAATTAAAAGCATGTGCCACCACTTCCTGATGTAATTTTTTTTAAAACATAGGTTCTGGGGTCCAAGCTCTGGTCTTGATGTTCATCACAAGCACTTTACTGACTGACCTGTCTTCACAGCCCTCTTACACTTTTTTGATGTTGAAAGCTGTCCAAATTTTATGTGGTAACCCTAGGAAGTAGTGTATGAATGGCCTCTTCCAATGCCATCTCACGTGCTTGTCACTGCCTTCTCTGTCCCATGTAAGATCTGCTCATACCTTTTCTGTGTTTGCACCTTTTCCTGAACATTCACATTGCCTTTCTAAACTCTTCAGTTTGTTTTCTTTTGAATATCTTGATGTATTAGTGGCTCCCAAAAGAGGATAAAGAGAAAAATGAACGGAGAAGGAAAAATAAAAGACAGTGGTTCTTTAAATCTCCTTCAGTTCAAGAGGGAAGGTTTACACTTGGGAGAAACGAAATTGGCAGCATGGTTATGGTGATGAGAAGCTATAATCCGTTCTCATACAGTTTTCTAGTATTTAGAGGACAAGGTTTTATTTCTCAAATTGTCTCTCACAAGCATGCATGACTGCTGACGTGTTGAGGAGTCATTGCCTGCAGAAGAGCTGAAACGGACTCAGATTAGCAGCATTTTATTGCATAGCTTTCCACTGAGCTTGCTTTATAGTGGACTAGGAGTCCCTAAGTAGATCAGAGGCCAGATTATGCTAGTGCTGTTGTTTTCTAGGTTTAGAGACATTCTTGTGACTTCTTACTGTGGTAGTTTAAAAGAAAATGGCCTCCAAAGGGAGTGGCACTGTTAGGAGGTGTGGCCTTGTTGGAGGAGGTGTGTTGCTATGGAGGCACACTTTGAGGTCTTATAAGCTCAAGTCTGGCCAGAGTGACACAGTTTTTCCTTCTGCCTACAGATCAGAATGTAGGACTCTCACCTCTTTCTCCAGCACCATGTCTGCCTGCTTGCTGCCACTTCCCACCATGCTAATAATGGACTAAATCTCTGAAACTGTAAGGCGGCCCCAATTAAATGGTTTTCTTTGTAAGAGTTGCCGTGGTCATGAATAGAAACCCCAACAAAGACAGAAGTTGGTACCAGGGACTGGGATATTTCTCTGATAGGCCTGACCATGCTTTTGTGTGGAAAAATGTGGCCTTTGGGGAGTTTGGATTAGAAAAGCAGTTGAATGCTTTAGGTGGAGATCAGTGGGGCGAACTAGTAGGAGCATGGAAGAGGGTGGTGCTGAGGGGATTTGAGCTGTGGGCCGGCTCAAGGGGCTTCAGAGGAGGAGGATGTTAGTCTGCTGCCTAGAGACTGCTCTTGGGATAGTTTGGTGAAGAATGTGGCTGCTTTCTTGTCCTTGTCTGAAAAGTCTGCCTGATGCTTAAGTGAAGAGTAATCTCAGAACAGCCTACTATAGAGTCTGTTGTGTGGTTATTAGTGGTAACTCTGATGAAGGTTTATAATGAAAAGGGGCAAGCTGAGCAAGTAAAAATACAAAGTGTACAGATTGAGGAGAAAAGGGCATTAGAAAGTGAACTGAAGCTAAATCCTGTGTTCAGGGAGATAAACAGATTAACCAGATTAAGAAATGGAATAAAGGGAGTTGCGATGTGACCTTAGAGCAAGACCCCACCAGCTAAGCTTCCAATTTGTGAAAAGGAATTAAAGAACAGTTTAAGTGCAGGGGTGTTGGTGCACACCTTTAATCCCAGCACCCTGGAGACAGAGGCAAGCGAATCTCTTAAGTTGAAAGCCTGCCTGGTCTGTCTACATAGTGAGCTCAAGGACAGCCAAGTTTAGGCAAGTGAGGTAATTATCGAAAACAGAAAGCTGGTGAAGATGTAATTGAATGAGGGAGGCCATGTTCTAGCCCCAGTAAGCAGTAGAACTTGGCAGCTTCTGCCACATGGTTTTGATTTGAGTCAAGGATAGAAGAAAGGGGATATGGAATCTCCCTTCTCATTTAAGGAAAACCGCTGAGGTCAGGCATGTGTCAGGGTGTCCCAGAGAGGCTGTTATGTGACGGTGTAAAGGAGAAGTCTGGATTGTCTAGGAGACCCCAAGATTTTAGAAATGCCAGAGCCAAAGGAACGCTCGGTGAGGAGAGCCGCTAACAAAGGAGTGGAGCCAACCCAAGAGAGAAGTGTGTTGTAGTCAACAAAGCTGAAAGGAGTTGGAAATCTGAAGAACATTTTGATATCAGACAGAAATGCAGAGTTTGGAGTTTTCCCAACTGGTTTTTGGTCCTGCTTTGGCCCAATATTTCCCCACCATCCTCCCTTTATTCCATTTTGGAACAGCAATATATATCCTGTGCCATTATGTGTTGGAAGCATGTGATTTGCTTTTTTTAAAAACGGGATTACAGTTAACAGTTAAGAGATTGCATGAGTTTCAGAAGAGACCAAACTTTGCACTTTTGAACAGGGTTGAGACTATTATAGCCTAGGGTACTTTGAAGTTGGACTGAATGCTTTCCTGCATTATTCAACAAGCCTTTTTTTGGGCCAGGGAGTAGAATGTGTTGATTTCAGTGACCCCCCCATAAACTCATTGTGTGAATGCTTGGCCCATAGGGAGTGTGACACTATTAGGTATGGCCTTGTTGGAGGAAGTGTATTACTGTTAAGGCAGGCTTTGAAGTCTTCTAAGCTCAAGTTTGGCCAGTGTGACACAGTTTTTCTATCTGTTGCCTTCAAATAAAGATGTAGGACTGAGTTCCTCCTGCAGCACCATATCTGCCTGCATGCCGCCATGTCCCACCATGATGTTAATGCACTGAATCTCCGAAACTGTAAGCCAGCCCAAGTTAAATATTTTCCTTTATAAGAGTTGCTGTGGTTATGGTGTCTTGCAGCAATAGAAACCCTAAGATAGTTATTCTTGTATTCCTTCTCTGTCCTGCCTTCCCACCTTCCAATCCATTTAACCTTTTCTATTCCATTATTCCTCCCCTACCCCACCCCTGTTATTATTGTATTCTATCTTCTCTCCCTTTAAACTCACCCCTGTGCCCTTACTAATTTCACAATCAGAACAATTTAAATTATGGTTATAGTCAATTGTGATCCCATTTTGTTTAATTGCCACCTGGTAAGCTAAGGGTTAGAGGAATAAGTTATAGCTCCTGTCTTAATGAAATTGTTTATGTTACACATTTTCATAGTTTGTGTTGTGATTGTGTGCTCATAATTTACTTTGGCAAGATTATTTACTGTTTTAGTGGTTGCTCCTCTGGGTATTATAAAACATAATACTCTTCAGATTGTAGAATGGGTGTGTTCTTAATGTGATCTTGAATCAGTTTATTTCAATTCAAAGAGTAAAATTTTGTGATGCTTTGCAAAATCGTCGTAATCTCTTGTGTTGGTATAAAATGTTAGTGTGTTGAAGAAACAATCCCTTTGTGTGCAGTATATTTGCTCATTTTATCTTTCTTTGTTCTCAGAACTTGGTTTCTTTTAGTGTACATTTATTCAGTTAACATTTTTGAATAAAAAAGTGATTTTTATATGCAAAGTACCTATTTCTTTTGTTCATCCTTCTTGTTTTCTCATATTATGTATCCAAAGTAATTTTTCAAAAATGGATAGACTATCATGACATTTTGTTTCCTTATACTTTAAAAATTATTTATTTATATTTTATGTAAGAATGCTCTGCATATATATCTGCGTGCCAGAAGAGGGCATTAAACCCTATTATAGATGGTAGTGAACCACTATGTATGTAACTGCTGGGAATTGAACCCAGGTCCTCTGGAAGAACAGCCATTAACTTAGCCATGCTCTTAACCTCTGAGCCATCTTTCCACCCCTGTTACCCTATCCTTAAAAGAGCCTAATCTTTCTGAATATAGTGATATAGATCTAAAATTTCAGTATTTGGGATTGGAGGTAGGAGAATCAAAGTAGTTCAAAGTCAAGACCATCCTCAGCTACATAGTTAGTTTGAGGTCAGCCTGGGCTATGTGAGATTGCAACTGACCAACCAGAAAATAAAACCAAACCAAATCCAACAAAATCACTTGATTTTAATTCTCTTTATTTTTTGATTTTTTTGTTTTGCAAGTAGTGGAATATTTCATTAGTTTTGTTAGTAAGACTATTTAGCAATATAACCTGGGATAAGTTGTCATGACTTAAAATGTCGACCATAATAATCTTGTGAATTGCCTTCTTTTTTTGTCTACTTATAGTGTATCAGTTATTGTTAATTTTTTTCTTTTTCTCCTTTCATTGTTTACTGTGAGATTTGTAACCCAACCAAACTTCCTGATTTAGTTACTTGAGTATTTATTGTTCCTTAACTGATTCTTATCAGAAACAGGAAATTGTCAAAGTTATGTGTTAAAGTAGAGTAGATTCTAAAAGTGCGTTTGTAGGTATTGTGGTAGATTTCTCTTTAGATGGTCCTGTCTTCCCCCTT
Organism: Ondatra zibethicus; assembly: GCA_004026605.1. NCBI lineage: Eukaryota > Metazoa > Chordata > Mammalia > Rodentia > Cricetidae > Ondatra > Ondatra zibethicus. Next base: position 3,357 of record PVIU01026101.1, on the reverse strand, counting down.
CCCCCAGCACCAGTTTTTCCGGAAAATAGCATCTAATTTGCCAAAAGGGATCACATTGCTCATGACCCTTATCAATGGCAGACATTACCCTCCTTTAGAGTTTCCTATTTAGATGATTTATCTCCTCTTTTGGAGATAGGGTTTCATTGTGTAGCCCAGGCTATCCTAAAACTTTCCAAGTAGTCAAGTAGACCAGGTTGACCTTGAATTTAGAGATCTGCCCACCTCTGTCTCCTGAGTGCTGGGATTAAAAGTAGTTGATATCACAAGTGGCTGATTTGACAAACTTAATGTGAATATATATTAGCTGTTCCCAATTAATTTGTAGAGATAGGTAAAATAGGTACAGATGTTGGTCTGGTGTACTCATTTATTTAGATTGATAGTTGTTTAAGGGATTTATAAAGCCAAAACAATTTTTATAGTAGATTGTTAGCTTTTTATTATGGCTATTTAGTTGTCTCCATTAAATATGATGGATATCACATAAAATGTGAATATTTGAAAGGTATACAAAATTTAGTGAGTATATATTGAATAACAATATAGGATCATGAGACTGATTCTCTGTATTATGTATAAGTTATCCCAGTAGATGTTTTGTTCCATATTTAGTTGATTTTTGGTGTGAATTAGTTTTAAAATACTTAGAAACCTAGTCAAAGAGACAAGTATGATCGTATTGGGAAGAACAGAGGTCTAATGAAGCAAAAATCTCTCCTCGAATTGCTTATAGTAGTCCTAGTATTAAATGGAAAAAAGAAATAAATACAGGCAAGAACTGGCAGTTTCCATTGTAGCAATTTAGGTTGGGTCTGCTTTGTGGTCTTGTTGCCCATTATCTCTGCACCAGCCATGTAAAAAGCTAGTTGCTAACTACGATGGTCTCTATTGTTTAAGGGGGTAGGTAGGTAGTTTGAATCCCTCTAGTCCTCATTTTGAAATGAGGATGAATAAAGCAGGATTAATGATGTGTGTTTGAGATAGCATCTCTTAGCCTGAAACTCACTGATTGCACTAGGTTGAATAGTGAGCTGCAAGGATCTACCTGGCTCTGCCTTCCCAGAGCTGGGATTACAAAGTGCACTAACATTTCCATTTCCAGCCTTTCTTTTTACATGGGTTCTGCAGATTGAATCGAGGTCCTCTTGTTTACATGAGGCAAGCACTTTATGTTTTGAACTATCTTCCCCACCCCCTACCATCCTTTTTCTATGAGAATAGGACCAAGACTAGACCTCGTCAGCACCTGCAACCCCACCTCAGTCTTGAGGTGTTCATAGCACAGTGTTATCTAGTTAGATTTTTATTGCTGTATTGGTACATAGATTCGGTTTAGGACGATCGGAAGTGTGTAAGTAGAAAGGAGCAAGCTGATGTCCTGAAAAGGAATTCCATTAGCAAAACATAGGACAGCACCAATGTTGGAAGGTGGCCAATAGCTCCACCTAGTGGAAGTCTAGGTAATGATTAAGAACTCCCTTCACATGGCATTTCTCTAGGTTTGTTTTCTCTTGGAAGTGCTGATACAAATGACTTCTTTTTTATCTTGACTTTACTTCCCTCATGTCAAGCCTACACTGATAAATCATCCTATGCCTTGATCCTTTTCAGCGAGATAGGCATGCCCCTATGGATAATTTGATTGATGTTGAGTGTGGGGTGTGTGATACTTTAGTCTGTGTAAAAGTATTTTTTTTAAACTAAATTTGATAAATAGAAGAGGTTTAGAAAACTTAGGCTAAGTTTAACCAGAAGCCACTGTTAAAGTAAGTAGATTCTTAGAACAGAGACTGTAGCCAGCTGCCCATGCCTTAACCCCAGCACTCAGGAGGCAAAGGCAGGCAGGTCCCTGGGAATTCAAGGCCAGCCTGGTCTACCTAGTGAATTCCAGGACAGTGAGAGCTACATAACAGAGAGACCCTGTCTCAAAACAACAACAAAAGTTGTACTTATGTATAATTTTTATAGGCCATAGATATAAGTTAATATTCAGTGACCTGTAAAATAAGCTTAGTTCTTTCAGAAGGTTAAATTTAAGAGAATTTGTTTACAGTCCTTTTTTATGTAAACCAATAAATTACCTTGGGGTAGGGAAAGCACACTATTTTACATTCAAAATTGCAAGAAACAAATAGAAAGGTATGTTAGGGACAGTGTCAAATTTTGAATTTATTATTTTTTAGAATTTAATTTTCTGAGATTTTAACCATATAGAATTTGTAGAATTGCAATTCAGGAATTAAGCTGTATTTCTTTGTTCTCTGTATAGTGACATCTTTAAAATTCCTTTGACATATATCACAGAAAGTCTTTGAACACGTGACTGCAAGAATCCTTTGTTTTACCAGTTAAGAATACACATGTATAGATAGTAATAAGTTTAAAAACATTTTCTATATTTTTAAGAATTTCATATGTAAATACTATACTACAGTGTTGGGTTTTTTTTTCTGAAAAAAACTTCTGATGTGTATGGGTATTTTGCCTGCTTCTGTGTCTTTATACTATGTGCCTGCTTGGTGCCCATGGAGACCAGAAGGTTTAGGATCATCCTGGAACTAGAGTTACAGAAGGTTGTGAGCCTGTGTGGGTGCTGGGGATTGAACCCAGAACTTCTGCAAGAAGTGCTTTTAACTGCTGAGTCATCCCTCTAGCCCTCATTTTGAAATGAGGATAGATAAAACAGGATTAATTATGTTCTGTGCCAAGTTAAGACAACAATAATGATTGACCGTATTATATTGGGGGTCACCATGTCTTTTAAAATAGTGACTTTATAGTTTAAATAAATTGCCCTTACACAAACTATAATTGTACCCTAGTTTTGAAAATTATGAACAAATATAACCCTAATTATTATAAAACTTCATTGGTTAGAGTTTCTCTAAATTATTGGCCTATCCTAGGTAGAAATGTAGAAGACTAAATTTAATCTCTGTAGGGAGGTTTGCATCTAGGTACACACGTACCATGGCACTTGTGTGCAGGTCAGAGGACAACTCTCTGGAGTTGGTTCTCTTCTGCCACTCATTTAAGTAGTTAGTAAATTAGTTTGAGATAGGAACCTGGAACTTATATTATGGTGACCTTCCTCCCACTGTTTCCCACATATTGTAATTATAGGCCAAATTTGTGATGGGGGATGAACTATAGGAAAGATGTATCTGGTTTCTTATTTTGCTATGGATAAAGACAAGGGAGGGTGCTAGGGATTGGCTGTTTCTATAAAGAATAAAATTTTGTCCTCAAGGTATGCCCTGAAGACAACAAGAGGCTTTACACGCGCACACACACACACACACACACACACACACACACACACACACACACACACACACACACACACACACACAC
>PVIU01026100.1:0-22576 GCA_004026605.1 Ondatra zibethicus | reverse complement strand
AGCATGTTCCAGAGTGGACGATGCATAGGAAGTCATGTTGGGAAAGCATGTTCCAGAGTGGACGATGCATAGGAAGTCATGTTGGGAAAGCATGTTCCAGAGTGGACGATGCATAGGAAGTCATGTTAGGAAAGCATGTTCCAGAGTGGACGATGCATAGGAAGTCATGTTAGGAAAGCATGTTCCAGAGTGGACTATGCATAGGAAGTCATGTTAGGAAAGCATGTTCCAGAGTGGACTATGCATAGGAAGTCATGTTGGAAAAGCATGTTCCAGAGTGGACTATGCATAGGAAGTCATGTTGGGAAAGCATGTTACTACTGAGTTCTGTGTTTTGTTGAGACAGGATCATGTAGCCCAGGCTGTCCTCAGATGTGAAGTTTAGCTGAGGATAGCCTTTATTTCCTGATCTGTCTGTCTCTTCCTCTCAAATGCTGGAATTATGGGTATCTTCTACCATGCTATGCCTCGTTTATGTGGTGTTGGGTTTCATGAACATGAGGTTTCATGCATTCTAAGCAATAACTCTACAAATTGAGCTGCACCCCCAGCTCCTGTTCAATGTTTTTATCTTTTTTTAATAGAAGAAGAATTTTAAGTGTTTTTGTCTTTTTTGCCTGTTTTAAAAATAGTAATTAACTAGCAAACAAAATAATAAATCTTATTATAACATTTTTATTCTTGTATATTATAGTTTCTTGTTTGTTTGTTGTTGTTTAGCCTCGAGAATTCTAACTCGGGACTCTTGCCCAGTTAACAAGAAAGAGTAATTACATGGGTAAAATACTCTTGAAATTTTGTTGCCTAGCGAATGCTTCCCCCTTCCAGTCGCTGTTTGTCTCTAAGTGCTCCAATGGGGTGGCCTCAGCATTGACCGTACTTCTGGATTCAGTATCTGTGTGCAGGACCCAAAAGAGAACAGGGCCACCATGGTGAAAATGGTGTAGAGATGAAAATGATTTGGACACTCACATTGCTTAAAATGATCATGCCCTTACAAAAAGCCTGGTGGATTAGGAAGAAGGTCAACCCACCGGCCCCTCATGGAGTTGTCTGAATAATTAGATCGAATTGGAGATATGTGTATATCTGGACACACTCGATAGACCAGGCTGACTTCAAACTCAGAGATCCGCCTACCTCTGACTCCTGAGGGCTGGGATTAAAGGGGTGCACCACCACCTGGCTTAGATTTATATTTCAGGTGTAGTTTGTGGTTCTGAAAGTCTGTGCATGCTGCTCCATTTCTCCAGATGGCAGGTAATTGAGATTCCATGTTTGTTGTAGGCAGCTTACCGGTTCTGTTCCACATTAGGTAGTCGTGTGTGTGCCTGTGGGAGTGCGTGGAGGCCAGCTGTTGACACTGGACTGTTTTCCCCATGTCTTCACCTTACTTTGTTTAGTTTTGGTTTTGGAGGTAGAATCTCTCACTGCACTTGCAGCTCCATTTTGACCAGGCTGGCTGGAGAGCAAGCCTCTGGGGGCTGCTCTTCCCTGCCCCCACCTCAGCACCCTGGATAGAGACTCAAGTGACACCTTGCCAGGTTTTTACATAGGGAATCCAGACTAGGGCCTGGATCCCCACTGAGCCAACCGTCTTTTCAGACCCCAAGTTAGTTTTTATGACTGAACTCAGTCAGGGATTCCTTTGACACTCTGGAGCCTGGTTTATTTTTGTTTTTCTGATTGCTTTACAAGGAACTGCCTTTTCTAATTTTATCAACCTGAGGACCGTGGCTGTAGCTTCACTTCATGGTGCTGGTGAACATCAAGTACAATTCGCTTTTCTCCCTCAGCACCAACTGTTTTTCCAAACTGCATTCTGCTTAATTGTCTCTTCCATTTGAAAACACTGAAATTCTCCCAACATAATTAAGAAAGTTGACTTTTGTTATTGGATAAAAACAGTGGCAAATCTGGTTTTTGTTGTTGTTGTTGTTGTTGTTGTGTTGGGTTTTTTTTGTTGTTGTTCCTTAAACTAAAATTTAAGGTCATTTGATTTGAAACAGGTAGTGCCATGCCTTCCAAATCAAAGGTAACATCTGCCATATCCCTGCACTGAGGAGTCTGTTATCTCAATATGGCCTCCTCCGGCCATGCAAGAAGGCCAGTAACAGAGTGTTTCTCTTAGGACTCCTCGTGGTGTTGTGAGCTAGTGCGCATCAAATCCTAGCAGTGCTCTGAGAACTGGTGACAGTCATCTCATTTAGATGTTTTCTGGAAGATCTTGTAGGTGGTGAGCATAGCTCCCCTCCAGCCCTTCCACAGTGTTTTTCCATGGCTGTCCGCAGCTCTTGCCCATGCCCTAACTGGCCCTAACTTGAGAGCATTCAGGGTCACAGTGATGCTGGTAGATGTAAGGATCTTTGTCTCTGGTGGCAGAGTCATGGGAGATCCAGGAGAGATGAATGGGCAGTAGGGAAATGTTTCCTTACCTATTGAAGGAAAGGGGTTGTTTTGGTCTTTGTTTGTGTGTTTTTTGCTTAGAAAAAGGAAGTCTACAGTAGCTAGTTTTCTTGACAAGGCCACTCAGATCTTCAGCTTACGAGACTGGAACAGTTTTTACCCACTTGGATCTTCACAGAGAGCTAGACACAGTCGTCTAGGTAGCTATGCCATTTTTCATTTTGCCACAACCTTTGTGGTGTGTGTGTGTGTGTGTGTGTGTGTGTGTGTGTGTGTGTGTGTGTGTATGTGTATGATACCCTTCTAAGGAACAAACAGAAGGCATTGTGTACGTGCTGGACTTGATGGTTCTGCAAGAACGGAAATGAGTCTGCTGTATTCTGACCTCTTTCCAAAGTTCATTGCCTGCCTGATACCAGGAAGCCAGTTATTACAAGCCATCCATATTATGGCACAGTCCTTTAGCACTGGGACACTTGTAAAAAGACACTTGTCTGGAAAGGTCTGAACGCTTTTTTTAATTCACCAAGGAAATTCTATTTAAGATGACCATTCCTTATTCTCAGCTAAAGTGGTCGTCATCTATAAACACGGTTTATAGACCTTGAGGTGTAGGTGCCTGTGCCTACGGATCTGTTAGTGAACACTTGTTCATGTACCTCTCACTTTACCCGAAAACCCAGTTGGTTGTGTAAAGGAAAACTCTGGCAGTGTGGTGGTGTCTGTGTTTGTGGTGGGAGGTTTGGCGTGTTTCTCTTAGAATGTAGAACCAGAGCGAGTGGAGTAAGTGCAGCTGCAGGTGCCAGTGAGTGGCACCATGTGGAGTGCAAGCAGGGAGAGGGTAACAGGGAAGAGATGGCCTCTCACCTAGTGTGAATGCAGAGGGCCTTGGGAACAGTCACCTAGAGAGCCTCAGTGTGCCACTGAACAAAGACTGGTAAGCATTCGGTGTGTGCATGGGGCAGAGGGTATAGGTATATTTAATAGAAGTGGCATTATCAGCTTTGTAATCTGTTAAAGGAAAAGAGCCATCCAGAGGAGGGAGCCAAAGTGGGCAGCTTCTTGCTATCCTGTCTTTGTCCCAGTTGACAACTTTGTCTGTGTAGTAACGTATCATTTCATCTCTTTCCCAGCTGCCAATGGTCTGAAAACAGCTTTCTTCTGTTTCAGACACCGCATCCGCATTTTGGGTCCAATGGTAATAGGATGGAGTGTAACGAGCATTGAAAGTTGGGCGTATCCGTTACTTTCTCCATCGCTGAAAGCAAACACCTGAGCGAGGCACTGAAGGAAGAGAGGCTTTATTTTGGCCAATAGTTCCAGGGAAAGCCGTCATGATGGCCGGCAGTCATGGGAGCCAGAGCTTGAGGCATCCAGTCGTACGGCATCAGGGCCTAAGCCAGGAGAACAGCATCATCCATTTAAGGGCAACCTAATCAAGATAGAAGCTTGCCTTGTAGGTGATTGTAGATCCTTTCAAGTTGCTATGAACTGTCAAGGTTCTGTGTCACGTGTCAGGTTCTGTGCCTCCGCCTGCTTTAGATCACCATTACACTCAGACCTACTTCCCATATACCAGATGCTTTAATGTCTCACAAAAATGAGAAGAAAATGAAACCTGTTTTTACAGCTAGCCATAGCATATATGCTGTAACAGTTGGTCCTCATCACCTGTTTGGGGGTTCCCCACGTTGTGGGTCTAGCCAGTGTTGTCAGCTGTATGGCTGGTGCTTTGTCTCATCAGCAGAGGATTTTGGTAGCAGAAATCAAGAGCACAACCTGAAGTAGTTCTAGAATAGTTCTGTCCTCCTTTGGCAGACAGGTCCCGCACACCAACCACGTGACTCAAAATACCCGTCTCCAAACCTGAGGCTCAGAAGGAAGCAAAAGACATGTAATGTCCATTCTGTCCTGAGATGACTGACTCCCAGCCTCAGCACAGGCAAAATCCAAGGAGGTTCCCGTGCCTCTAACTATCCGCGTCTGCCGCTCTGCAGCAACAGTGTCAGAGCTGAGAGCCGTGAACATCAGAGCACTGACGGTCCCAGTCAGTGCATGCCTGTGAGCCTCAGTTTCTCTGTCTCACTCCTCCTGGGGTGTTCAGTAACAGCACGTCCTTGCCTACCTACCTACATATTGCCTAACTCTGCCAGGTTTTCCCTTTCTTACCCAGGGAAGGTAGGGGAGCTTCCTGCCGGCTTTGAGCAGTAGTTTAAGTGTAGCGCACTGGATGCCTGTACAGGACGATGTTCCTCTGGGTTTGAAGTCGGCAGACGGTAGTATGATCACGATCCCCATGTCTGTAAAGCTTACAGGTGATGATTCGTAAACTGGAAACTTAAGATGTGGCAGAAGTGTTAAGTATCAGACTTTTAACCATTTTTTTTCTGGTTTCAAATGAAATCAATACCTCACTATAAAATGTCAGTACTTTTTACTCATTGTTTGGATTTGAAGAATGAGCTTGTGCCGGTCATCGGTTTGGCTTAGGGATCAGTCAGTTGTTTGTCCGCTCAACAGATAGTTGAGTGGCCCGGCCCTTCCAGGTGCTGGAGAAACACGAAGGCCGCCAATGACAGGCATCAGGAAGGCATGGAAACTCTGGGCACTACTGTGTGTGCCACCGCAGGCCACAAAGCTTCACCGGGAAGGATGCTCTACTGACCTTTGAAGACTGTAGGGGGATGGGGGGATGGGGGGACTACACAGACCTCGTGGAGAAGAGCTCCTGGAGTCACACGTTTCTATAGCAGAGGACAAGAGTCTGCAGATTTGAGAAGGGGATTGTTGTATACATTGTAATACATCTAAATATTTTTATTGATGTGTGTGTGCACGTGCGCACGCATGCATATGTGAAGGTCAGATTACAGGTTTATAGAGTCATTTTTTCTTATAGAATCATTTTCTGATTCTGGGGATCAGACTCGGACCTCCAAGCCAGTTCAGCTGGCACCTTCACCCACACAGCCATCTCTCCAGCCTGGCCTTAAATATCTTCATGATATTGTTCGTTAGGGTATGCAATATTAAAACTCCCTTAAAGATTCTGAAGCCAGCCTCCTCTTTAGAAAAGCAAGCAGAACATCTTTAAGACACATTGCTTATTAACCCTGGATACGCAAGATGTACAAAAGGCAAAAATAATGATGGCATTTCACATGTATGAATCCCAGGAGATTTGGCTCTTCTACAAATCTTGAAATAAATGTTTTCTGGGACATTAACTGGAAGACAGCTTGCCAGCACCAAACTGGCAGTCCATGGTAGAAACTCAAAACTGCGAACAGATGCAGCCTCCAGATTTTTAAAGCGTTGAATCTTTTCAGCCAGCTGCCAAACCATTGATCTTCGTAACTTTTTAAAGTCTGAAATATACATTTAAGTCTAACTTTACTGTTCAGCTCACACAAAACATTCCTGTGTGTTATATCCCAAATACACGGCTGATTTCCAAGGGACTTGTCTTGGCCAGAATTAAACTGTTGTTACTGACTGGATAGTTTATTCAGAAGCCAAGTAGATCAAATGCAGTGTTTCAAAAATAGAACTCCAGTGGACATCAGTAACTGTAGGCGTGAAGGGAACCTGCGGGTATTCCATGTTCCCTTAAAACCACGTATGCAGCGCATGTGTGTGGTGGCGTTTGTTCAGCATGCATATCTAGTATGTGTCATTAGGATGTATTTAGGAAACTCTCCAAACTGTCACATTAGTCAAGTGATATATCTCCCAAGGCATGGAGCCCAGGTCTCTCCTCAGTTGTACAGGCGTTCAGCATGGTTGCTTCCCTGAGGGATTCAATAGGCAGGATCTTTCCATCCTCAATCCAGGACACACTGGCCAGTCTGTTCAAAAGCCATGTCCTATTCATAATGGGAGTCATCATGGGCTCTGTGCTCTGGGTGGTGAGGAGGTGGGGTAGGAGGGTCGAAGACTCTGTCCATGCAAGACCCCCGCCTCCTCCATGCACACATGTCCAAGACAGTTCATCCTGCTAGATGTCTCTCCAATCAAGAAACATCTCTATTTTATTTTGTAAATCTTTTTACTTTTCAAATGCTTTTGCTAAGTGTCCGAGCAGAGGCTTTCTCCACCTCGTGCAGACAGAGTCTGGTCTGGGACTGTGCGTGTTCTGATAGCCTACTTAAAAGTCATGCAGAAATGCACAGTTTTTGTCCGGGTGTTGGTTAGACAAAATCAAACCACTCAAAACACCAAATCTGGATATATTTCTGTTTGACTGACACAAAACTAGCCTGTAGGAGCACGTTTGCAAAAGGAGCAGACCGAGCTCGCAGGTGCTGGCATCTCCAAGGCGGGGCCTTCATTCTGGTTTTGCCTCCTGCAGTTGCCTCAGGCCATGGGCAGCACCCCTGTGCATCTCTGCAAAAATGGGTACTAGCAGCCCAGGACGCTGAAAGGAGAAGCAGAGGAAGGGGTCACATGGTAGCTGTTGGCAAGACGCTGTGTCTGGCTGGGTCTCCTGGGAGCGTTTCAGGGATTCCGAGATAAATGTGGTGGGCAGAGAAAGGTGACACATGGGCAAAGCAGCAGAACCCTGCTAGTAAAAGGCAGTGACACCTGATGCCAAGAACAGGCAGGGCCGTGAGGGGAGCAGCACTCGAGGGACTCAATCTGGCATGAGCAGAGGAGACTTTATAGTCCACAGTGCATGTCAGAGTCACTGCACAGATCTGGGCAGAAAGCAGGCTTGAGATGGGGGGGGGGGCGCACAGTTCTGGAGTCTAGAATTAGACATTGCTGACATCAGCGCTCCAGGATGAGTGCGGGACTGAAGAAGGGGAAGGTGCTGAGAGGGCCTTCATGCTCAGAATTGTTCTGGTCCCGAGAGGTGATGGAAACTTCCAGATTGGCTTGCAGCTCACTGCAAATCCAGAACAGGCGAGCAGGGGAGGATTTTGATGCTTGGCCTTCAAGCAGAGGGAAAGCTTCCTAGAAGGCTGAGCCAATGGATCTATCATCATTTCTGGCAAGATGCATTAATGAATTCATTGAAGAATTGCTCAGATGGGCATGGTGGCATGCATCCGAAATCCGAGCCCGCAGGAGACAGAGGCAGGAGGATCTTGAATTCAAAGCCAGCCTGGGATATGCAGTAAGACATTGTCCCAAACAACAAGAACTAATTCAGAGTTGGGAGATGGCTGAGTCAGTAAAGGGCTTTCTGTGCAAGCTTGGGTACTTGAGCTCAGAACCCATGTGAGAAAAGGCAAGTTGCCATGACACACACTTGGGATCCATGCTGGGGAAGCAGAGACAGCTCCCCAGGGCTCACTAACAGCCCAGCTTAGCAAATCAGTGAGCCAGGTAGTGTTGGCAGAGGCTGCTTGTTTGTTCCCTGCTGCCCAGACCTGAAATCATCACACAGAAACTATATTATTTGCAAAACTGTTTGGCCAGTAGCTTAAGCGTATTGCTAGCTAGCTCTTACATCTTAAATTAACCCATTCTGTTTTATATTTTACCATGAATCTCGTGATTTACGAGCAAGGTTCCAGGACAGGAGTATGTTTCCTCTAGTGGCTATATGGCGTCTCCCTGATCTGCCTACTCTCTCCTCTTCAATCTTCTTGGAATTCCCACCTTACTCTGTTCTGCCCTGCAATAGGCCCAAAGCAAGCTTCTTTATTAACCAATGGTAATAAAATATATTCACAGCATACAGAGGGGAATCAAGGTAGGGAAGCCTGTCTCAAAACACAGGTGGGGTAGCACCAAGGAGTAAGTTGTTTAGCTTGTGACCGTGATGGAGGTGAAGGTCTGGACGGCAGTGGTGCGGCAGGCTGGCTCACTCCACCTACCCAGTCAATAATGGAGCAATGTCAACCCCGGAAGAGGGCACTTCCAGCAGCCCCTCAGTTCTGGATCTCAACAGATACCTGGACTGACCCATGCCTTAGAGTATGCAGTAGTTGGAAGTCATGGCCTCCCTGGGTCAGAGGAAGGAAGCCAAGCTCAAGCCACGTGACCACAGGCCTTTTGCCCAGAGGCCTTGAGGTGGTGCTAACGACAGGCACCATCCCTTCCTCCTGTGCCCTTGGGAAATTCTGAAGGCCCTTTTGAAAGGCTCCGGAGAACTTCTGACTTCATATCTGTCCTATGGGACCTGTTTATTATTTATTTGTGTGAGGAAGTAGGTATCAGGCCATAAATTAAACCAAGGGCGATGCATAATGAGAGAACCAATAATGTCAGGTGAGCTCTGTGCCCCTGGGGCAAGCTCCGTCACTTCCAATGTGGAAAAAACACTGTCCAGCATCCCCTCAGGTAGGAACTTGGTGGAAATGAAAAGCTCTGGCTGAAGCTCAGAGGCCTGAGTTGCATAGCTCCATTCCTGGCCACTGGGGCCTGATTTGCATAGCTCCTTCCGTGGCCACTGGGGCCTGATTTGCATATCACCTCCCCTGGTCCCTGGGGTCTGATTTGCATATCTCCTCCCCTGGCCACTGGGGTCTGATTTGCATATCTCCTCCCCTGGCCCCTGGGGTCTGATTTGCATATCTCCTCTACTGGCCTCAGGCAACCAAAGTGTGAACCAGAGCAGAATGAGCTGAGTTTTGTTACTTTTCAAAGTAGGCAGGGTTAGTAAGGATGGGCAGCTACTTAAGATTTAAAGTTGTTTATTATAACATAAAGGCCCTTCCATAGGACTTTGGGTGCAAGCCAAAGGCACATAATCACTAAGCTAAGATAAACGATGGCAAGGTTCCTGCCATTGGCTGATACCTCCATGTCCAAGACCTGTGATCGCGTTTGCTCTTGTCTCTTTGAATGGGGGTTAGGGGAGCTAGGAGAGCCATGGGAACTTGGTTCCCAAAATATTCCCAGGCACCTGTTGTGCCTGTGAGAGACAGGCTGCACTCACTGTCAGCAATGTCCTGCTTACCCCAAATGGGGTTGCCATGGGGACCCCCCCACACCCCTGGGTGAAGGTGCAGGGTTCCTCTCACCTGTCTTCAGCTCTGCATCAGTAAGGAGCTCTCAGTGATTGTGTGGGAGGAAAGAAGGTCACTGTTTCTAGCTGGATCAGTAACAAAAGATAAATGCCCTGAAGCTATCTTTCTTTCTGGAGGGGCTGGCTTGCTGTGGAAATGCATGTACCCTGTAATAGCAGCTCAGGTAGGGCAGAGAGAAAACACGCTATCCAGTGGTCTGTAAGCTTAAGATAAGCAACAAAGAATTTTTTAGTATAAGCACATCCCATACAATATTTGGGATAATCTCACGCTAAAATTGATTAACCGTGAATTTCTAGTTGGTGAATTTGACGACAGTCCCTGGTATATAAGCGACTGGATCTAGGTCTGAACTTTGAGCATTTGCTACAGTTTTCTTCAGAGAAACCGTCCGTCAGCCTTGTCCCTGGCATGTAGTACGGCTGATATGAACCAAGCCCCATCCAGAACCCCTCCCAGACTGACTCGTACACCGCTTAGGTCCTCTTTGTGTGTACTCAGGAACACATGCCGCGTCTGAGAATGACTGCTCAGAGCTGTTGTGTAAAACAGATGTGCAGTTTAGACCTTATTATTGTGACCGAACGTGACCAATGACACTAGAGCCCTCCCAGCTGTGGGTAAGTCACAGGGCCCAGTCACCTTGAGGTCGGACACGTGTGGCTTAGAATTCAGGCGTCGGAAACAAGGGATGTTTTACTTGAAATATGGAATGTTTTATTGGCAGGAAAAAAAAGAAAATGCTTCTGGCTCTAAAAGGGAACTCTGTAAACAGAGGTGACTGGGTCCAGAGCGTCCGGCTACTGGGAAAACAGCCTGAAATGTGTGTGTTGTTAGCGGTGGGGCCATAACAACGGTGTAGCAAAGTAAAGGCAAAATGAATTCCACCTCAGCGCCATTTAAGTAGTGGAAGCTTGTTGAAATACAAAGCTCTTAACCCACGTAGGTGAGCAGTGGGCATGTCTCTTTACAGTTAACAGTCACTACTGAATTTTATGTTGTTCATTAATTGTGAAAATTGCCGATGCAGATTAAGAAATGCCAGAGGTGTTAGAAGCTGTCAGCACAGTTGGAACAGACCCCAAATAGGGAATATGCCATGATTCATAGGGATAGTTTTCAAATTATTACTTTGACATATGGGTGAGGATTTGATTTTTTTTCCAAAAGAAACTCTTAACATATGGCCAAAGCTAAATTCTATCTCAGCCTTCGTTTCTCTCCTTTGTATAAGAAACAAGCCAGTAGGTAGTGTTTATTTGAGTCCTTTGGTTCCACTCAAGCACCTACTGTCAACAGCTGTGATCCTTAAAGACCTGTCTGCCTTAAGTGTAATTAACACAGACCTAACAGTGGCAGGTGAACGCTGGGCCTCCTGTCCCTGTGACTCTGTAGCTACTTCTGCAGCTAATGAGGGCCACTTTTTCCCTCTGCTGGGGTGTCTGTGGAAGTCCAGCTGTCACACAGATTGTGGGCATGTTCCTCAAAGCACTCTGTGGTGCATCCTGGGAAGAATTCCAAAGAATGAGCTCCGTAAACGGGGATAAATCTAGATTGTCACAGTTCCAAAGAGAGAAAGAGCCAAAAGTTTTGACACCATTTTGGTGCTGGGCAGGGAGGGGGAGGAAGCAGCTAGATGCCCTTGAGCTGATTTCCTCAGTTAAGCTTCTCTGATAGCTCAGAGCAGCAGTGGTTCTGGCTGTAAAGAAGCCCTTTGTTGGGTAGGGTTCACGCTGTATCCTGGCGTAAGTGTCCTCCCACTCAATCTGCAGTTGGAAGACCCATCTGTGATTTATCACTCCGGGAGTCCCTTGGAGGATGAACAACTCCTTGTTGAAATGTCACAGAAAAGCTTAGCCCCACCTGCTACCCACAGTATAATCCAGGGAGATGAGGAACCCAGACATGTATTCCTGGGACGGGGTCAGTGATGGCCGCCTACGGGGTGGAGAAGGGCGGCGGCCGAGCACCTACCGCAGTCTGCATCCAGTCTGCATCCAGCTCACACCGGACAGATCTCTCCTCCTCCTGACAGGTCTAATAACCAGTTTAAATAAAGGCTCACAAATCCCTTACTTATTTAAGGAAAAGGGTGGGTGGTTAAAAGGAACGTCAGAAAAACAGGAAATGTTTTCTTTGAGATTAATAGAGAAGACCCAGGGGCTTTGAGTGGTTCAGTGCCATGTGGCTGGAGGGAGAAGAAACCGTTTCTTTTGAAGACAGAAATTTCTTTTGTAAATTTGTAAACCAGCTGTATCTTAAAACAATCTTCTGGCCTGAAAAACTCTTGGCAAAGGGTATACAATCAAGTTGTCCCAAGACCCGCTGGAATTTTCTTTTCTGTCCTGTCTCCAAGCCAAGGCACTTAAGCCAAGAACACCCTTCCCTGTCCTGAATTGTAATCCAGCTTCACCTGACCCTTAGCCCTCTGCCATGGTAGTGCTGAGCAACGTGACACTCTTCCACTGAGTCGCAAGTGCTTACCCGTCAAGTTCAGGTACCAGATGATGTGTGTGTATGTGTGTGTGTGGGGAACAACACGTAGGTGTTGAGCTCTTTGTGGCTGTTTCTCGGTGAGCATGTAATTCGCCAAAGGAGAGGAGAAAGGGAGAAGCCTACAGAGGGAAAAGTCATTTGCCGACACCTTCTGACCTCTCATTGATGGTGATTCTCATTTGTGGGGTGGATCAAGCTTCCTGACTATACACATTGTGACTTCGGCAAGGGATTCATCCCCAGAAAGACTTTCTGACCTCTCTGAGTCTGATGCTGAGTGTTGATCAGGATCCAGACCCACACCGAAGAAAAGACATTAGACCCGTTTGAGAAATCGTCCCGAGTTCACAAGAAATGGAGTCTTTCTGTGACTCTCTGGGGTTTCATGAATGTGGGTGGGTGTGGGCGTGCATGTGTATATCCACATGTCGAAGCCAGATGTCAATTAGGTGTCGTTCCTCAGACCATCGGCCTTTTGGGTTTTGTGAGACACATGCTCTCTTTGCCTAGAACTCTTCAAGTAGACCAGGCTGACTGGACAGGTAGCACCAGAGAACTGATGTTCCCACCTCACCAGCACTGACATCACAGGCATTTCCCACCATGTCCAGCTTTTCTGACGTGGGTTTGTGATTTTTCTGATGTGCTCAGAATCCAGTAGGTTGTATGTCAGACCACAGACTTCCAAAATTCTACCTCGAAGGCTGTGGAGCAAGAGGATACAGGTTATCCTTAGGGCCTGTGCGTGCCCACCTCCTATCCAATTGCACACATCTAACACCTTGAACTCTCTCAGCTTTAAAACCAGGATCTAGCTGCAAACTAATGCTTGGGTACCATGCATCACTGACTGTGACATTTATGGCTAAAGCTATCATAAGCTGCCTCATGGCATAGACTCATATATAATTTTGCTAAGGCACAAATGGGGACAGTGTGGACGGCAGGGCAGGCGGGTGGTAGTATAGTGCTTAGCTGGACTGCCCGTCTGTTTCCCTGCAAGGACTACGTCGTAATAGCCTGATCTTTGCCACTTGGGCTCTCCTGGTATCTAAGATACGCCCCTCCCACAAGTCTGAAGTCTGCGGAGATAAGTTCAGGGCCCTGGACAGCTGGATGGAATGCAGGTGTTGTGCCCGAGGAATTACCAGAGGTGTATTCTGAAAGGTTCTCTGCTCCCACTCCACATGAGGGTATTCTTTGTCGTGGACAGACACAGCACATGTCAGCTCCCACAGACGCTGCACAGAAGTTCACTTCCTTCTCCCCAATCCCAGCTGAGGCTTCAGAGGAATTTGATTCTGGAAATTACCCATTTTTAAAACAACAAAAACAGTCACTTTTCCCTTCTAGTGTGTGCTTTTGGGTTTGCTGGGGACAAGCGGCCGTGAGCCTGGGCTGTGCTGTAGGAGGAGGAGATCTATTAGCCGATCCTGCATTTGAACTGGGTCTGGAATTCTTCGTGAGCCTTTTAAAATAAGGCACCATGCCTTCCCCAAAACTGTTACTCTAGTTTACATTTTTCATTTTATTTGCTGTTATGTTGTGTATGTGATGTATACATGTACAAGTGCAGGATCAGAAGATAATTTGCAGGCAGGCAGGAGCTGGTTCTCTCCTTCCACCATCTGGGGTCCTAGGGACTGAACTTAGAGTGTCAGGATTGGTGACAGGTGCCTTGACCAGCCCGTCACTCTATTTAAACAAAGCAATCTTGTGTCAGATTTCACTGGCGTCAGGGTTACACTAATAGACCACAGATTCTGTAGCTGTGTGGGGTGCCATAGATGCAGTTGCCTTTGGGGAGCCCTCCCCCCCGCCTGCCATGTGTTTGTAAATAGCTATGATCTCGATTGTTGGATTTGCTAGCTCTGTACTGTGCCTATTTATGGTGTGGACCCCAGATCCTGTCAGGAACTGTATGAACACGAAGCTCAGATCCTCCGTCCAGCCAGGCAGGGGAGCATTTACTAGCCGGCTTCTGTAAATACAACAGCAGATGCTTCTTAAATTTTACTCACCTGCCTTCCTATTAGTTTTTGAAAACAACCTGTTCCCACTTTCAAATGTCCCTGGGCAAGGAGAGAAAGCACATGTGTGCAGAAAGGAGACCTGATGCAGAAACGAGCCTATGGGAGGTGCAGCCTGGTTGGAGGCTAGCCTCCTTACTACATGTAAGTACCCTGCCTGGGTACCTAGAGATGGAGGTTTCACAGAGCTTGTGGGTGGCCTTTTCAGTCTTGAGTCTTTCCAGGATCACTTTTCTCCTGGGCATTCAAGGAAAGTGAGTGGCTTGTCATTTCCTAGACTGAGTCAGATTGATTCACTGTCACTAATTCGGTTTGCAAATCAGTTTCTGCAGCCATTAAAAAGCAATAGCATGTGTACACTTGAATGGCCATGTTGACTCCGCAGCTAAGCCGTGATGACAGCTGAAGAACCAGATTGAGTTTGAGTTTGCTGCTTGAAGACTGGATATATAGGACTGTTCACTTTTCAACTGGCTCCTTTTCCAGAGAGAGAGACAGACAGACACACACACACCTTGGACGCAGGAACCCGGAGCTGGGGGTTGTAGCATTAGCCTCTAAGGAAGGTGTTATAGCAGAGGCAGCTGCTCAATGATGTGGTGGCTGCCTGAGTTCTCCCATGGCAGGGAAAGGAGGGGGATGCGCGTCCTAGACAGAGACCATGCAAAGCCTCAGCCTTGAAGTCCACTCCATGAGTCTCCTTGCTTGTCCTCTTGTCCTCAGGGCTGCTTGGGAACATGGCTGGCACAAGGAAGAATGGCCCTCTCAGAGTCTGTTTATCCCCCCCCCCCCTTGGAGAGACACTTTCCACATAACCTTTCCCTTGGCACTTACAGCAGCTGAGGAGTCCACCCAAGGACTTGCCTGACTGGGTTCACAGTGTGTGTTCTCAGCCACCTTTCTGTGAATGAGCTGACTGGAGGGACTCTACGAGGCCCTGAATGCTGACCCAACTCCTTCCCAGCAGTACATGGTATTACAGTATTTATGGAAACAGCTCAATCCATTATAGTCCAGGAAGCCTATGTAGTCAAATGGTTTGTCCTTGATGGCTTATCTTTTCAGGATTTGTAATATTTGAGTGTTCTTTCTTTAAATTAAATGAGTAATGGATGTTGAGGGACCAAGAATTCAAGTATCACATAGTCTCTCAATGTTTGTGTGTCCGGGAAAGAGGAAGTTGGGTCCTTCAGTTTTCTTTGGGTTAAACTGATTCCCAAGGTCTGGGCTGATCTTACTCCTGTTCTTACTGTAGATTTAAGTGGCTGCTTTGGGCTTAGTAGCTACTCTTGAGTACATGCAGTACACATGCGGACATCAGGCAGGCAGCGTGACCTCAGTTGAACAGAGGAGCCCTGGGTAATCCCCGTCATAGAATAAACTTCCTCATGAGGCAATGGATGCCTTTGTTATTTTAATTATCCCCATACTTGGTATTTGGAGAGGCGCCGCTCCATGTCGTTCGGGCCTAATGGGACGAAACGTGGTGCATTCTAAGTAGGTTTTAAGCTATCTAACAATGAAACAGAGCAAATTTTAAGACTGCATCTGCAGTGACTGATAATCACAGCCCTGTGCCAGCCATCATGAGCCCATATGGGCTGACCAAACGGATCAAGCTGGCCAGGGCAGATGGGGGCCTGGCATCCGTGAATAACTTTGGCGCTTTCCTTCCCACATGTCAGGACGGCCTGGCTGAGGCTCAGTTTGAGCATCTTTTGGGAAGTGGCACATGCGTGCCAAGTGTGCCTCCATCACCTTCTTAAGAGGCCTCTGGGTGTTCATCCGGGATCTTCAATGGAGCACACAGCTGTGGCGCTGATTTTCTGTTCCCCGGCTTCTTAATCACACACCATCATCTTTGATGCAAAGCAGAAGTTAAAGGCAGTGTGGGGTTTCTACTCTGAACCTCTGCTGGCTACTGGCAGCTCTGATGAGAGATGTTCTGAGAGGAGATGGGTTCCAGAGATCAAAGGTTCTCTGTGGACTTCATCCCCTCATACTGTTCTCCCTGCCCTCTCTCGTCATGGCTGTCACTCTTAGGTTATGTGGCCTGCAGATCGGGCCATCGGTTAAGATGGAAAAAACCAACCTAACCACAGGATCTTCTCCATGACAAGTGGGAGAAACACTTCTGTTTCTCCACGCTCTTGGTCCCCTGGAGTCATCTTCTTAAGTGGAGGACATCTTTGCCTGGTTCTTCTTTTGTCTTCTGCCCAGTATTCTGACCTAGGGATGTGGCTACTGTGTGTATTAAGAGAGGCTGCAATGGGTATAGAAGCAGCTGAACCTCCTCGCTCCTCAGCACCTATGAGTCACGGCATCTGGCATCAGGAGAATGGACTGATAGGAAAGGTATAGAATTAAGGGGCCAGACATGCTTAGCCTGAGAACGAGTCCCTGACGCTGCCTGGGTACACCCTCTTGACTCGGTCGTTCAACCTCAGCCAACCTGTTTGCTCCTCTGACAGGAGTGGTTCATGACTGCATCTCCCTACCCGTAGGGCTGTTCAGGTAGGCACTGCAGGCCCCTTGGCACCCGTTTTCCATCGAACCACATCTGGGTATGAAGTACATTGCTCTCCTCTAGCCTTTACAGCAGGATGACAGCAGATGTGCTGGTCCCAGTGAAAGGCACGGAGGTGAACACCTTACTGATGGTGGCTCAAGCTAGGGAAAGTGGTTCTAAAACGTCACGTCTGGTGCCTCTGAATCCCTTGTACCTGTGCTCTCTAGTTCTGGTCCTGGTTCTTTACTATGTAATTATGGTAACATCTTGGCGAGTCATGAGCCACTCTGGTAACAGGAAGAGTGACCTCTGGCTATGTGAGAACTCATTTCCTCACAGAATCCCATCATGAGCCAAGCTATTCATGTAATTTAGAATGCACTTAGCAATGGGTTGTATCCCTGCAGCTTTTGGAAGCAGTCAGGTTTCCTGGTTTGGTTTTCTGTTGTTGTTATTCTTTTGTGTCTGTTTTTGTTTTTGCTGTTTTCTTGAGACAGAGTCTCACTTGTAGCCCATAGTCAACTCAGAATCTCAGTCCTCCTGCCTCAGCCTCCTGGGTGCTGGGATTACAGATGGGCAGCACCACGCCTAGGAGGGCTTCCCTTTTGTGACCATGCTGCAGGCATAGCAGCCTCTGTTGGACTCGATACCTACAGTGCTGCCCAAGTTCCGTGTGACAGTTCATGGTATACCCAGATGGCACACACGGTAGAGGACTCCAAGGTCATGCAATTAAAGCGTCAAAGCTTGGAGCTCTGGCTTAGCCTTTCTCTGTGGGATGCTAGGCAAGGTGTGTCTTGGCACCTGCTATGTCCTTCCAGGTATTCTTCCTAAAGCGCATACTCTATCAGAGATAACACTGTTCACAGAGGTATGCAAAAGAGATGGGTGCTAAGTAAGGAACCTGCCAGTATTCAGTGCTAAGAAGAGAGAACTGCCCTGGAAAGAAAAAGGCCTGGTTGCTACCTCAGTCCAGGGCTCACTTTATTTAATGCTGAGCCAATCTCCAGAGCAATCCTGTCTTGGCTGCCTGCTGGGGAAGCTGGGTTCCCTGTTGTAAGAGCCAGCAAACTCATACATGGGAGCTGGCTTCGAAAAGCAAGCATCATGCCATAAAAGCTGTTGGCCTGCTCTCTCCACACCTCCCGTTATTCCTTGCATTTTATTTAATTTGATTTTTTTTTCGCAAGGTCATAGCGAAAGAGACAAATGAATGGGAGGTTTCCAGAATTTTCACTCACATAGCTTAACCAAACTATCTTGTGGAGTTTTGATTTACTTCAGAAGCTAACATACATGTTGAGGTTCCTCTGAATCAAGCCGATTTCTAACACAATGCAAAGCTAGTACCCATGTGTAGAATCGGAAGCCTATTCATTGGCAAAGATTGAGGTGGTCAGACCTGGCTGTGCTCTGTAGAGATCTGAGAAGACAGGAATGTGTGGACACGTTAAAAGTTAGCCTTGGATAGCCACCACCTCGGGTAGTATTGGCCAAAATACTTTTAATGTCTGTGTGTAAAGCAATTAGGGCACCATTAGGCAGGGGACCGTGTTAATCCTTTGTAAAGGTGTACCTGGAGCCTAGATCTAATGACTTTTAGGAAGGACTGTCTCTTGACTATTGCTGCCTAACTTGGGTTTCCCTGCACTACTGAAAGAAATACACAGCAGTTCTGGGCACAGAAAGTCATCAGACATCAAAGCATTTGCTATTATGTCGACAGCATCCCTTCTTTAGGGGGAAAAATCTAGGAAAGTTATTCCATTTACCAGTGATGACGTTATTATTCCTTTTGTCAACAGGCAAGATGATGAATGAAGTCCTGGCAGCTTCCCGGGTCCCAGGCCTTGTAGAAATAAATGAGACAGACGTGCTTCAAAGTTCTAATGGGCATCACACCGGAAGCATTAAAAGGAGCCCCACCGTTGCCTGTTGAGAAGGCTGTGTGCTCTCAGGCGTGGTTACAAGCATGCCTCCCTGTATTACCTGTCGGAGCAGGTTTAATTTTATAAATTTCTAGACACAAACTCTATGAGTTTCTAGTTCATACCTGTTCTTTTTGAGGATCCACTCAGACGAACAGTATTACATCCGTAAGAGATACGCACTCCCACTGCCCAAAACTGGTTGAGGAATCACTGGCAACAGACTCCATCAGTAGCATCGTCCAGTGCATGATGGGAAGGACAGAGAGCGAGGAGACCGTCCCAGGGCAAGTCATACTGTGCCGGAACCACAGGTGGCCAGAACCATAGTGTTACTACACCAGCGATTTGTTTTTTGTTTTTTTGTTTGTTTGTTTTTTCCCTTGAACACAGTAGATGCTTACTACTGTAAAGCCATGTACAAAGCCTGGCTGCGGCTTCAATCCATTGTCATTAGTGACTTCTTTGGACATTCGAAAACACTGAAAGTTGTAAGCTTTCATTTTTAAAATCATTTTTAACTTAGCTTTCAGAAAATCCAGGGTTCAGCACACTGTCCTGAACCCTTTGCTCCGGCCTCCCTTTCCTGTCATGCAGGCAGCAGGTATCCAGGTGAAGATGAGAAGCCTTGTGGGAGAGGAAGGAGCATGGCCCACTGCGTGGTAGCTTAGTGCCCTGAGGACTCATTTCCCAGGAGCTTCTGATTCAGGCAGTGATGGTGACAGCTCGCTGCAGAAGGCCAGACCTAATTTGTGTTTTTGACAACCACAAGTGTTCACACAATTCTTGGGGGAGGGGGGACTCAAAAACCCAAACATGAGCATCGCTTATACCCAGAACAGTATTTTTAATCATTCTTTTGTTTGTTTTGTTAAAAAAAATTGAAGTGCTTGGAATTCTTTATCTGTGGTCCCTCGGAATGTAATCTGTGAGACACCTCCCACAGTATGCTGTCACTTTGGACATTCATAATAAAAGTTGAAACTCATTTTGGTTGCAAGTCCTTTCTTTTGCCTTGTTTGGTATACATGTCTCGGTTTACCTTTGCCTGGCACCCATGCCGTCTGCACCGGTGCGTATACAAAGATGCATTCGTCTTCCAAGCTTCCTTCTCCCCCACCCCCACCCCATCTTTTTCTTTGGGTGACTGACAGTTTCCAAATTTGAACAGCCACTCTTCTCTTATTTCCTGGAAGACCAAGAGATCTTTGAATGCCAAAGTCTTTTTGAATATGCATTGCAACATGGGTTAAAGATAATTCCCAAGGATTGTACCATGGCTTTCTGGAGTTTCTCCTTGTATTTTTTTTAATTAAATTAATCATAACATGATTCTGACACATCTTGGCTGTGATGTAGATTCTGTTGACGAGCTGGAAACTGGAGGAGGCTATGGCTGCTACAGTGACATGGTGTGGGCTTTTCAGAACATCTTTGTTTGACTCCCCAACATGTTGGGGTGTCATTTTATGTATTCCAGCATACTGCAGTTAAGAAAGAAAACAGCTTCCAAAAAATCCAAACATGCCAGTCTTCTAAAAAATGTGTAGGTCTTGCTTGGCATGCTTACTAAATCTGCTGTGACAAAAAGAAATGATCACTTTCTGTCTTTGTCATTAATCCTGCAATGGGCAGGTGTACCACTCACCTAGCCTCTACCTCAGAGTACCTAGTCCTTATCCCCAGAAGAAACAAATGAACTTGGGGTTTACCAGGCTGTTCTAGTGCATATATGAACAAGTGATTTGGGAACTTTGGGGTCTGGGGAGATGGCTCAGTCAGGAGATGATTGCCACACAAGCATGAGGTCCTGAGTCTGATACTCAGCACCCATGTAAAATCCAGGTGTGGTGATGTGTGTTCATATCCCAGTGCTGGGGAGGTGGAGAGCTGCAGACAGGGATCTCTGATGTCTGTACGTCAGCCAGCCTGGCCTGGTTGAACCCCCAAATCCTACTAAGAGACTATGTCTCAAAAAATATGTTGGACAGTCCTCGAGGAAGAGCTTCTCAGATTAATCTATGGCTTGCACACACAGACTGATTTGACCATCTCTTTGTTAGACATGGGGCATTACTGTTTCCTAGGCTGGTTGCAAACTCCTGGGTGCAGTCCTGTTCCTGCTTTAGTAGGGTGTCGGGTAGCTGGAAGAACAGATGCCTACCATCATGCCCTCCCTTCTTTGATGGAAAAACTCTTAAATTGATGGAAACGTAGCAGATCCCAGAAGTTTTCTTCCATGGATGGGATTGTGGGACAAACTAAAATCATAAAGGACTTAGAATTGGGCTCATTACTTCAAAAGCCAGCAGGTAGGCAGTCAGCACAAGTTAGAGATGCTTTTCTGAAGGATCTGTGCACCGAGGGATCATCTGGGAGGAGCTGTCTTTTGACTATCCAAGGACAAGCCTCTTAGTGACAGAGGTTAGTGTTGTCATAGCTGGCTGATCTCAGAAAGCCCCACTTCCCACCAGCGTCCCATCAGCCCTCTGTGGTCACCATGCTGTTCCCCACAAGCCCCCTAGCTTGCTACAAAGGAAACCTTTCACAGCCCCTTTCTGGAGAGACTTCTGGCTTTGGAAACAGCATGAGGTGACTGACGTGCTGAAACTCTGGGGCAGCGGCCTTGGGATGGGTTGCTTGGTTTTGTAAGAGCCAGCCTCTCTCCCGTAGATTCTTGGTGTGTGATCTGGAGCAGTGTCTTTGTGGTTAATCAGTTCTTCATAGGATGGGGAAACAACAAACAAAGAAAAGCCCACTTTGTTTCTGAATGCTTCGCATGGATGGTTATCATTAGCCAAATAATTTGTGCTTTAAGCAGTTAAGCAGTCGCCAGGCCCCCCCATGTTGCAGAAGGCAGGCCCCTTCTGCTCATTGCTAGTGACTTCCAGAAATCCGTGAGCTTTAATAAATACATTCATCTAGTAAAGTTGGGAACACTCCGCACACTCACAGTGGCACCGGATGCAATCACTTTTGCCTGCACGCTCTCTCAGAGGACTGCTCAGGGTTACAGAGTGGCGGGGGTCAGCTCCCAAGGCCATCATCGCCTCTTTGTGTATGTGGGAGATTTCAGGCTTACTCCTCTTATTTCTTCTGAGGCACACATCTCTCTCGCAATGCTGTTTCCAATAGAAAAGAAGATTTGAGACTGGAGAGATGGCTCAGCTGTTAAAGGCTAGTCTAACAAGAAACATAAGACTCGAATCACAAACTATATGGAAGCAAAATGTGGGCTCATTGTCATAGCAATTAATTCCTTCTAATCCAGTAGGAGACAAGTAGATTAAATGCCTATTCATATGAGTTAGTGAAAACTGGGAACTATACAAATAAAACATGCATTTTATTAACTAGATGCCTAAGGCTGTCAGCTTACACAGTTAAGAAATGAAGTCCTGAAAATGCCTTCTTCACTTGTGCTCTGCTGATCCTAGGTAAGGAGAAAATTACTGAATAGAAGGGCTCTCTAGTCAGATTATTTTTTAAAACAGTGTGAAGTCCAAACTGAACCTTTAAAGGATCCTTCCCAGAAGGTTGGACTCACATATACAATCCCTCCCCACCTCGCCTCCCAGTGTCAAGCAGGCTAGGTCCAGAGCCACCGTGTCACAGATGGGCCAGCCTCTCCCACTTACTGTTGCACTGCCTCTTTTTACAGTCAAGGGAAAAAAGTCACCAACGGAAAGGCAGTCATCTTTGCCCCAATGGCCATGAACTCAGGAGTTTTGTCCATGTGGAAGAAACGACAAATACATGTGTGTACGAACAGGTCATGCGGTTGGAGGCACAGAGCCAACCTGGCCACAAGTTTAGGTCATAGAAAAGCAAAACACCTAAAGTTGAGCCCTGGTGGGGAGTGCTGAGAGCAGAGGGTCCCAGAAGCCTGCCCTGGCGTCTTCGGCAGATGTGAACATCCCATAACAGAAACCTCGGCTGCCCGCTCATGCCCACTGACACCTGCTCCCACAGAAGGACGTTTAGGAGAATGTTGCAAAGACAGAGGTCTTCAGACACCAATGTATTTACCAGTCACCAAGTGCTCAGTGCTATGCCTGAGCTCAAACATGGAACCCCGCTATGGATCAGCGTCCTGTCACTTTGGATCCACGCACTAGAATACAGGATGTATTGCTGCGATCCCCCAGAAAGTGAATGCAAAAAGCGGCTCACAGAGGCAGGTCTGAATTACTAGTTTTCTCATAATGGAATTAAAATCTTCTCCTC
>PVIU01026099.1:0-22594 GCA_004026605.1 Ondatra zibethicus | reverse complement strand
TCCTGGAATTCACTCTGTAGACCAGGCTGGCCTCTGACTCACAGAGATCCTCCTGCCTCTGCCTTCTGAGTACTGGAATTAAAGGCAAGTGCAGCCACCACCTGGCTAAATGCTTTCTTTTATAGTTACCTTCTTATGGCGGTTTGTCATGGCTATGGAAGACTAACTAAGATAGATCCCGTCTCAAAACACTGGAAGAGCAGCAAGTGCTCTTAAGAGCTGATCCATCTTTTCAGTCATGAGATCCTGTCTTCAAGCATTGTGGGGGGCAGCTCACTGGTAAAGTGCTTGCTCAATCTATGGGAAGGATTGGGTTATAAGTATTTATTTATTCATTCATTCATTCTATTTTAAGTGTATGGGTGTTTGTCTGTGCACCATGTACATCGCCCCTACCATCAGAGGTCAGAAGAGGGCATTGTATCCCCTGGAACCGAAGTTACAGATGTTTGTGAGCCACAATGTGGATACTGAGGATCAAACCCAGATCACCTCCAAGAACAACTGTTGAGTCATCTCTCAGCCTGGAAACCTTAGGTTTAATGCTTTGTAGTGGAAAATATAAATCAATAAAAAGAACCCAAAACACAAGTGCTGGGAAAGAACAGCCCTATAAAGTAAATAACATAGTGCCCAAAACATAATAGTGCTTCAGTAGAAAAATATGTAGCTTAGCCAGGTAGTGGTGGTGCATGCCCTTAATCCCAGCACTCAGGAGGCAGAGACAGGTAGAGCTCTGTGAGTTTGAGGCCAGCCTGGTCTACAGAGCAAGTTCCAGGACAAGCTCCAAAGCTATAAATAAACCCTGTCTTGAAAAAAAAAATATGTAGCTTAAAGTTAAGAATCCCTTGGTTTTAAGACTGGGAAGGTCAGACCTTAACTCCCTGAAGAGACACAGGCAGTCAGCTCCCAGACAGGGTTGCAAGCTGGGCCAGCATTCCCAGATATAGGAGGACTTTCTCTGTTCCCCAAGTCAGCTGTGTCCCACCAGCTGACAGCCAAATAGGCACACAGAGACTTATTAATTATAAATGCTAGGCTGATATCTTAGACTTGTTACTAACTAGATCTTACATCTTTATTTAACCCATTTTTCTTATCTATGCTCTACCAAGTGGCAGCACCTTTTTTCAGCATGGCATATTCATCTACTACGCCTCTCCATCTGGCTGGTGATTCTGCCCCCTCTTCCCCTTGTTCTTTTTGTCCACAAGTCCTGCCTAACCTCTACCTGCCTAGCTATTGGCAATTTAACCCTTTATTAAACCAATGAAAGCAACAAATATTCACAGCATACAAAAAGATTGTTCCATAACATTTCCCCCTTTTTGTCTAATTAAAAAGGAAGGTTTTAGCTTTAACATAGTAAAATTATATACAACAAAAACAGCTACCAAGTAAGAACTACAGTTACAATATCTAGTCCATTTGTATATGGCAAATTTATAGAAAATACTCTACTAGCTACATTTTTTAAAAAAGAATTTATTTATTACACATATAGAGTTCTTCCTGCATGCATGCCTCCACACCAGAAGAGGGCACCAGATCTCATTACAGATAGTTGTGAGCCACCATGTGGTTGCTGGGAATTGAACTCAGGACCTCTGGAAGAGCAGCCAGTGCTCTTAACCACTGAGCCATCCCTCCAGCTCCTCTACCATCTATCTTATCTCTGTGAGTCTAAAGTTTTATATCTAATGTACTTTTTATCATAACTAAGGAAAACTATAAGTTTAACCATTTAGTCTTTAACTCCATAAAAGAGCCCAGAAGGGTGGAATGTTACATAAGGGTGGAATGCAATGTTGGGACATCCATCTTTGGCCTATAGGCCTAGCATATCTGACAGACATTTCTGAGAAGCCAGGGATTTTGAAGGACAGTCCTACTTTGTCTTGGCAAAGTTTTGCAGTTGCTTTCTGTTTTGTCCTGCTGGTCCAGTTTAGACAGTAACTGTCAGCAATTGAGGTAAGGGCAGTTTCTTTGCCCAGTGACTAACTGTTGCCACAAAGAAACCAAACTCCATATGGGTTTCTTCATTCCTCACCATCTTCTCTGAAGTAAATTGGTGCTGTCAGGAGCAGACATGTTTCGCTACAAAGAAAAGCCTTATTTTTTTAAAAACATTTTATATGTCATATCCCTAGGTCTTTGAAGTGTTTGAAGATCACCTATCTAAATATATCTGTTTAACCTTGAAAACATACCTAATATGACTACCAGTTTAATTATTGTAGATGATTAAGTGCCAACCTGTATTTTTTAATTATACATTATACTTTTAAATGAGCTGCATAAGCACAATACCCTAAGCAAGAGTAGAAACATGCCAGGTGATGGTATCACACACCTTTAATCCCATCACTTCAGAGGCAGAAGCAGGCAGATCTCTGTGAGTTTGAGACCAGCCTGGTCTACAAAGCAAGTTCCAGTACAGCCAGGACTGTTACACAGAGAAAACCTGTTTCAGAAAAAAAAGTAGAAATAGGCATACAGTGTAACAAAATTAACTTTAAATTTGTATCATAAACCAAAATCTATACCAATTTGTACAATATTTTGAGATTAATAGTTGTTTTTTGGATTAAAGTAGATTTAATAATCTATCATTTTTGTATCATTTCTATATCCCCTTTTTATTCAGAAAGAGATCCTTGAATCTAATTCTTTTGTTTAGCTTTCTTCTTTTTCTTTTCTTTCTTTTTTTTAACCATGACCAATAGCAACTTGTAAGCATCCCTTCGATGATGATAAACATGCATAACCCATGTTTTGGGAATGTTGGCATTATTTTCTCTAGACTACTTTCTGTTGTTTGGGGTGCCGGCATCTTTGGGAAAACTTTGAGAAAGTCTGAATAAATACTGGTGGGAATAGTCTGTGAGGCTGGATCAATTTGAAGTTTCCTCAGAGTTCTACATCCAGAACAGCTTCAAGGCTGAATGCAGAACCCTGAGGAAACTGCTACAGAGGTGCTCTGAGATGCTGGATCACCTGGACCATTCATTTTTATTGGTGTCTAGTCCCCTTGCTCTGAAAATATATAAACTTTTAAAGTTAACATACATATCTGCATTAATATAAGTATAGACATTGTACACAAGTTAGCCAAAGATGAATTTTTTCTTTTATGTTTGAGTTGGTAAATATATGTTACATGTCTTGTAATTTTTCAGGTTTTTTTCTTTATGTCTGTAGCTAGGTTTTTCAGGGAGTCTTCCTTGATCAAACCTGATCATCATCAACCTTGAACCAATCCATAGCCTTTCATTTCCTGTGAGAACAAAAGTATAACCTCTTCCCCAAAGAAATACATTTTTAAACTTTCAGTTTGAAGTCAAGACACTTTAAAAGTATATAGGTTGGTTTAATCCAGTAGTCTTCATAATCCAATGTCTCTTAGCAGCTACCATTTGTTTATCAGGAATTCAAAATTTGAAAGACAACACAATAACATACAGGATCCAGACTCCCCCTGTATTTTTCACAGTTATGGGGCTTTTTTTCTTTTATATTATTTATTCCTTTTTTAAGGACTTTATCTTTAAACTAATTTTTCTATGACCATCTACTTTTACTTTCTTTTCTCTTCCTTTCCTTTCCTTCTCAAGACAATGTACATTTTAAAATACACTATAAGCTGTTTATAGATTTCTTTTGTCTATCTTTATTGAGTTTATTGTCTATCTTTATTGAGTGTTCTTTGATCACATGAGATGAAATCTTTTTTTAAAATGTTTAAAAAGTTATTTTATTTAAAAAGAAAACACATTGTACTCTTTAGATGAAAGCTAATTATGTAAGAATTCTGTTAATTACTGAGCTGAGTTATCTTTTCATATGTGCTAAGTTGTATACATTCAAATAGTAAGGAGATGCTGAACATAATTCCAAATTTGTAATTCTTTAAAGTAGTGAAAATCCAAACTAGTAATTTGTAAAAATGCAACAACGGGGGCTGAAGAGGTGGCTGAAGGCTTAAGAACAAACATTACTCTTTCAAAGGACAAGAGTTCAATCCCCAGCATCCACACCTGGTGGTTCAAAGCTGTCTGTTACTTCAGCTCTGATGCCTCTATCCTCCACAGGCCTCTGCACTCACATATACACATACACATAATTAAAAAATGTAACCATCACTAACTTCACAAGATTTTGAAATGCAAAACCATCTGTCCACTGCTCAGTAAAAGAAGCGCCGCGTCTGACTGTTGTAAAGTGCCCAAGGCGAAGCCGATCTTGCATACTCTTCTCTCTGCTTGGCAAGTTTTCTTGTGTACTCTTCTCAATAAGAAGCTTCTTGCCAGGCGGTGGTGGCACACGCCTTTAATCCCAGCACTCGGGAGGTAGAGACAGGTGGATCTCTGAGTTCGAGACCAGCCTGGTCTACAGAGCTAGTTCCAGGTCAGGCTCCAAAGCCACAGAGAAACCCTGTCTCGAAAAACAACAAAAAAAAGAAAAAAGAAAAAAGAAGTTTCTGCAGGTCAATGGTGGCACACACCTTTAATCCCAGCACTCGGGAGGCAGAGGCAGGAGGATCTCTGTGAGTTTGAAGTCAGCCTGGTCTACAAGAGCTAGTTCCAGGAAAGGCTTCAAAGCTACAGAGAAACCCTGTCTCAAAACCCCCCTCCCCCCAAAAAGAAGTTTCTTACTCATTGATATGCACTTATTTAATCATTCTTTGTATTTTTCAAGTAATTTTTATTGATCATCTGTTTGCCGCCTGAGATCACAGTTGGCCCTGAGCAAATCATCTATTTGACCTTCCTTCTTTTCCAGGTCCTGTTATTACTTTCTAATGCTGCCAATTTCAGCATTGTAAGATCAGTCTGAGTGATCTTAAAGGATAACTGCTTTGGTTGTATAGCAGGGTGGTCCCCAAAAGCTAATGCAGTAGGAAAAGGGCTATTAGGTTGAACAGATGAGGAAGGAGTGGAATGTGAGTGCGAGTTCTGCAGAGAACGGATTGCAGCAGGGATGCCTCTTACCGGACTTGAGCCATTTCCACCCTGGTATTCAAAATAGTCGTTAATCTTATGGCCATGTCCCCCAATACTTTTTCCCTGACTACTTTCATTCTGACTTTCTGCTTTTCTCTTTCTTCCCTTGGATGACTCAGATTGTTTCTTCTCTGGTGTCTCTGATTCTTTGTCACTTAAAGATCCTAAGCTTCCAAAACTGTGAGCTTTCATTATTTGTTGAGGCTTTTGCTTCAACACTGCAACTCCCAACGCTCCCAGTCGCAACTCCAGAAAATCTTGCTTCCAATAACTCTTGCCTTCTTGGATCCAGACTGTGAAGCTCATCCATTGCACCTTCCCTGGACCTCCTGGATGGGTGTGTGATTCAGCAGGGACCTGGCCGCCACTGAGCCTGGGGTTGGAGACGTGGAGAGCCGGGACCAAGATGGCAGCCCCTCCAAACTTCCACTGCTACTTTGGACACTCATCAAGCTACTTTCTGGGAGCCCGACTCCCCACCTGTGACGGCAGCACCTGCCTCCGTCATGGCGGGGGCCAGGCCGAGGGTAAGCCCGGTCGCGAGGGCTCCCTGAGATGAATCTTAAACTGCTATGTGAGCTGCCAGCATGGCTCAGCTTAGTGCATGGCACTAGTTCGTGGTGGCTTGTGGCTGTCTCCATCCCATAGGCAGCTGCTGGGAGATGTGTCTCTGTACTGAGACGGGCATGAGACTGTGAGAGTAGGAAGCTACGTTTGGCTTCATTTTTGTGTGTTTGAAAACTTTTTCTTAGGCTTCCTCAGGTTTTATATGGATTTCCATGGTGGGACGTTAGGTGCCATATGTAGGCAGGGGTTTTTCATTGGGACTGCTGGCTCCCAAATAACCACACATTATTATTAATTATGAATGCTCAGCTGATAGCTTACATTTATTACTAACTAGCTCTTACAACTTAAATTAACCCGTATTTTTCTTTTCTTTTCTTTTCACATACCAATCTGAGTTCTTCCTCCCTCCTCTCATCCTCATCCTGCTTCCCTCCCTTCCTCCCACCCCACCCAACCTGTTCCTCAGAGAGGTTAAGGCCTCTCCTGGGAAGTCAACTAAATGTGTCCCTTCACCTCTTTGATGATGGGACTTGACTAGGCTGAGCTAGGTATCTCTATATTGAGAATGGGCTCCATACAGTCAGCTCATGCATTAGAGTTAGATCCTGGTCCCACTTGCCTATGGCCCCATCTACTGCCCAAGCCACACCATTGTCACCTGTGTTCAGGGAGCCTAGTTCAGTCCTATACAGGTTCCCCAGTTGTCAGTCCAGAGTCAGGGATCTCCCACTAGCTCAGGCCAGTTCATTCTGTGGGTTTCCCCATCATGGTCTTGACCCCTTTGTTCATATTATTGCTCCTCCCTCACTTTGTTTGTGCTCCGGGAGCTCAGCCCAGTGGTTAGTTGTGGATCTCTGCATCTGCTTCTGTCTGTCTCTGAAAGAATTTTTTTTTTAAATTTATGCCCTTGCGATGCTGAAGAATGCACGAGCAGCCCATGTATAGTGAGTGGTTCTGTTGAACTTGTCCATATTGGGTTCTATGGTCTAAGTTGATGAGGACTACTGACCAGGCCTCTTTTCAAGAAGGCACCAGAGCTCATTACAGGTGGTTGTGAGCTACCATGTGGTTGTTGGGATTTGAACTCAGGACCTTTGAAAGAGCAGGCAGTGCTGTTAATGGCTGAGCCATCTCTCAGATGGCTGGGGCTGGAGGATTCTAACTTCTCTGTGGTTGTGGACTGTAGGTTGGTTATCCTTTGTTTTATGTCTGGTATCCACTTATGTGTGAGTACATACTATATTTGTCTTTTTGGATTACAGTTACCTCACTCAGGATGTCCAACCATTTGCCTGCAAATTTCAAGATGTTATTGTTTTTTACCACTGAGTAGTACTTGATTGTGTAAATATACCACATTCTCTTTACCCATTCTTCAGTTGAGGGGCATCTAGGTTGTTTCCAGATTCTTTTTTTCTTTTCTTTAGAGATTTATTTGTTTATTATGTATACAGTATTCTGCCTTCATGTATGCCTGATCTCATTATAGATGGTTGTGAGCCACCATGTGGTTGCTGGGAATTGAACTCAGGACCTCTGGAAGAGCAGTCAATGCTCTTAACCACTGAGCCATCTCTCTAGCCCCTGTTTCCAGGTTCTAGCTATTACAAATAATGCTGCTATGAGCAAATGTTCTTGTGATGTGAATGTGCCTCCTTTGGGTATATGCCCAAAAGTGCTATTGCTTGGTCTTGAGATAGATTGATTCCTAATTTTGAGAAATCGCCATACTGATCTCCAAAGGGGCTGTACCAGTTTGCACTCTCACCAGCAATGGAGGCGTGTTCCGCTTACCCCACATCCTCTCCAGCATAAGCTGTCATCAGTGTTTTTGATCTTAACCATTCTGATTGGTGTAAGATGGTATCTCAGAGTTGTTTTGATTTGCATTTCCCTGGTGGCTAAGGATGTTGAACATTTCCTTAAGTGTCTTTCAGTCAGTTGAGATTCTTATGTTGAGCTTTCTCTGCCCCATTTTTTAATTGAATTATTTGGTAATTTGATGTCTAATTTCTTGAGTTCTTTGTATATTTTGGAGATCAGTCCTCTGTCTGATGTGGGGTTAGTGAAGATCTTTTCCCATTCTGTAGGCTGCTGCTTTGTCTTGTTGATCATGTCCTTTGCTTTACAGAAGCTTCTCAGTTTCAGGAGATCCCATTTATTAATATCTCTCAGTGTCTGTGATACTGGTGTTATATTTAGGAAGTGGTTTGCTGTGCCAATGCATTCAAGGGTTTAACCCATATTTTTAAATCTATGCTCTCCCATGTGGTAGTACCCTTTTACCTTTTTTTTTAAAGATTTTTATTTATTATGTATACAGTGTTCTGTCTGCATGTATGCCTATTCACCAGAAGAGGGCACCAGATCTCATTACAAATGGCTGTGAGCCACCATGTGGTTGCTGGGAATTGAACTCAGGACCTCAGGAAGAGCAATCAGTGCTCTTAACCCCTTAGCCATCTCTCCAGCCCCCCCCCTTTTACCTTTTTTCAACAAGGCATGTTCATCTCCTGCTTCCTCTGCATCAGGCTGGTTACTCTTCTCCTTTTTTTCCCCATGTTCTCTTTGTCCTCAAGTCCTGCCTAACCTCTACCTGCCTAGCTATGGGCCAGTTAGCTCTTTATTAAACCAATGAGAGCAATGAGTAGTCCCAGTGTGCAGAAGGATTATTCCACTGCACCCAGACCCACTCAGGATAATGGAAAAGACAGACAGACAGATACAGACACACACACACACTTGGCACAGCATCACTTTATAAACCAGGTTAGACTCAAATTTACTTTCTATCCCAGGCTGATATGGAGCTTACAATCCTCCTGCCTCAGCCTCCCAAATTCTGGGATTACATGCACACCTCTACGCCTGGCTTCACACATATTTTAAATAATGTTTGTTTTGTTTGGATTTTTTTAGAGACAGGGTCTCATGTAGCCCAGGCTGACCCCCAGATCACTATATTGCTGAGGATAACCATGAACTGCTGGTCCTCCTGCTTCGACTTCCCAAGACCTGGGGTTACAGTACAGGTTTTTGCCTCTATGCCTGGCCCTCTCCTCCTCCTCCTTTTCCTCTTCCTGCTCATTCCCCCACCCTTTACCCCCATAGTAGGGATTGGATCTAAGGACTCACACATGCTAACCAAATGCTCTACCCTCAAGCTACATCCCCAGATTTCTGTTTTTATTTTGAGACATAGTCTCACTAAGTTACCCAGATTGGTTCTGGTCTTCCTCAGCTTCTGCAGTGGTTAAGATTATAGGCCTGCACTATCATCCTGGCTTCAATTCTTTTATTATGGCTCAACACTAATCTACCATATGGGTACATATTACCTGTGTCTATCCCTTCATCACTTAAGGTCCCTTTTGAATTTGGACACTTATTCTGGATCCTGTGTTTTGTTGCTATTGAAATACCCCACCCAATCTGGCACTGCTGATGGGAAAGTGGCTCCCTGTAATCTCTGCAATTTGGTTGCTCCACCTTCCCCATCAGACTAAAAGGAAGGAGCAAAGATAACTGCCCAGGAAGCCAATATTTTCTGGGTCTATGAAAGATGGCCTTTGGGGCTGCAGACATAGTTCAGTGGTTAAGAGCACTTTCTGCTCTTGCAGAGGACCTGGGTTGGTTCCCAGCACCCATCACGTGGCTAACAACCATCTGTAACTTTAGCTCCAGTAGATCTGTTGCCTCTTCTGACCTCCAAAGGCTTGCGTATAGTCCATGTATACTCATGCAGGGAAAACAATCATACATGTACAATAAAATAAATAAATCTTTGACAAAACGAAGAGAAAAGTCCTTGTATTCCACTGGACAGAACCTGGTCACATGACCATTGGAGCTATACCCCAGTTACCTGACAAAGAAGGAGAAACAGCCCTTTCCCAGCACTCAAAATTCCTGTGAAAGGCTGAGCAGGGTGGTGTAAACATGCAATTGCAGCACCCCGGAGGTAGAGGCTAAAAGACACCTGAAGTTCCAGGCCAGCCTGAGCTACATAGAGAGACCTTACCTCAAAAAATGAAGCCAGCTGGGCAGTGGTAGCACACACATTTAATCTCACCCAGCACTCGGGAGGCAGAGGCAGATGGATCTCTGTGTGTTCGAGGCCAGCCTGGTCTACAGAATGAATTCTAGGACAGTCAGAAACCCTGTCTTGAAAAAACAAAACAAACAAAAGCTAAGTCAAACCAAATAGCAACCTCCCACAAGAAAAACAATTTCCAGGTCAGTGAGGTGGCTCAGCAAATAAAGGTACCTGCTAATAGGTTAATAGGTGTTCTGTAATGCAAAAAAAAGTCCGGTCCCATCCTGTCCCGTCCACCCCCCCCCCCCCCCCCCCCCCCCCCCCCCCCCCCCCCCCGCCCCATGCAGGAAGCCAGATCAAGTTGAAATGAGAAAGTAAAAGAACAAGTTTAAACAAGTTTATTTGAGCAAAACAACTCCCGGGTGATTTCTCTAGCCCTAGAGAGAGGGCCAGAGAAGTCACATGCCCCAACTAAAGCAGAGAGGTTAGGTAGCCAGTAGGTGAGGGATGATGACAAGTTCACTGCAGGCTGGGTTTGTGCTGAGTATGGTCAAAAGCTGACTGATTTAGGCCGGTCTTGGGTTATTGGCAACTTCAGGGAAGGAGCTGCCACAGTTGCCAAGAATGTGGAACTGAGCTTTTTGGCGCCTTTGTTGGAGATTATCTGGTGTGTGGGTGGGTGGGAGGTTGAAGAGAGAAGAATGGGACTTTCTGGATCAAGCAGGAGTGAGCTGGAGGTTCCAGTCCTCACTAGCCACTAAGGCCTGAGGATTTGAGTTTAATTTGCAGGAGCACAAGGTTGTAAAAGAGAATGGCATCTACAAGTTGTCCTGTGACTTCTACACACAGAGTAGTATACACACCCCCTCCATAGCTAATAAATACACATGAAAAATAAAAGCAAAAGTAAAACCCCTTCCCTTCGGTAAGTTTCACACTGTCTGGTCTGCTCCTTTTTGCTATTGCTGGTGGCGAGACAAGATCTCCAGACCAGGACTTAGACTCCCAAGTGGGAAGGGATGACCTTGAACTTCTGATCCTCCTTAGTACTGGAGTCACAGGTGTACACCACCAAACCCAGTTTATACTGGTGCTATAGACCAATCCCAGGGTTTCAAGTACTCTAGGCAAGTGTTCTACCCACTGAGCTACAATCCCAGCCCTACTTCTGCCCAAAGTGTCCTTCTCTTGTGGCTCATTCCTGGGGTTACTCCCTGTGCATGTGCATGCGTACGTGTGCGCACGTGTGTGTGTGTAGGTGTGTGTATGTGTGTGATTGAGGACTAAATCCAGGGTTTAAGCATGCGTGTTAGTTACTTTTTGTTCCTGTGATAAACACAAAGACAACAACAACAACAACAAAAAACCCTTACATTCTAGTTGGTTTTGGCTAGCAGTTCCAGAGGGCTAGATCCCCTAATGGTGAGGAAGACATGGCAACGGGGGCCAAAGTGAGTCTGTGGGATCACATCAACTACATAAAGAAAGCAGAGAGAGTGAACCAGAAGTGGGGCAAGGCTCTAAAGCTGAGAGCCCACCCTACTTCCTCCAACAAGGCTCTACACCCTAAAAGTGACATTTCCAAGCAGTGCCACCAGTGGGAGAACAAGAGTTCAAGTTCAAGAACTTCTGGGGTACAGTTTGCTCAGCAAGATTCCTACCTTTGAGCTACATCCCCACACAGGGGATTATGTCTCCTCAGAAGCCTTCTGTGACTTTTACTTCAAAAGTGGTGGTGGTATATGCCTTGATTGCCAGCACTCAGTGAGTTCGAGACCAGCAGGCTACAAAGCAAGTTCCAGGACAGCCAAGGCTGCAAAGAGAAACCTGTTTCAAAAACAAACAAACAAAAGTAGACCCCTCCAGCTAGTAGCTACTGAAAGACCCCCGGAGTGGGGAGACTCTCACTCAAGTCTTGGGATAACACGACCCCCCCCAAGAACTCACAAGAGACCATCCTTGCTGCAATCACATGAGGTTTATTGACAGGAATCAGCATGCTGGGACCGAGACTCATGTCCCAGGCAGGGTAGAGGAGTTCGACCCCAAGTAGCTGGGAGAAGGAGTATTTAAGGGAAGAAACCACAACCCAAAGGGGGTAGGGAGGATGTCATTGGAAATTCCGAAAATACCAGTGATAATAACAAGGGGTAACTCCCCATTTCTCAAGATTGTTCTCAAGATTATAATCTAACTTTATGGTCAGCCAGTTCCTGGAACAGAGTCACTGAATAGGCTAACCTAGATTTTTGGCTCTACTCTTCCTGCTAGGGGGTCTGGATTTATCCGGGTCTTTCACTACCATAGACTTCTTGTTTTCCTCTTAGCACATAACAGTTAGGAAGCTTTTATTTTATTTTTATCTTATTAATCATCCATCTCCCCTCGATGTCATAAACTGCATTAAGGAAAGGCCCTCTGCCCTGTTCTAGTGCAGCCTCCAGCCTCAGGA
The DNA here is from genome assembly GCA_004026605.1 of Ondatra zibethicus. Lineage (NCBI taxonomy): Eukaryota > Metazoa > Chordata > Mammalia > Rodentia > Cricetidae > Ondatra > Ondatra zibethicus. Next base: position 10,533 of record PVIU01026099.1, on the reverse strand, counting down.
TGTAGCTTAATAAATATTAAGTATGCTTGGAGTTGTAGTTGACTAATTTAATTAATGAACTCTGCATCTCAAACACACTGATGTCATGTTTCTGAAGGCTAGACATATACAAATTAGACTGTTTTCCAAACATTAATTAATGTGCTTCTGTGATTTCCCTGAGGGCTTGGGTGAAGGTGCATTCTACATTAGGCTCCCAGACACAAACGGAGCGAAATGGTATATGCTGGGTCACTGGTGACTCAGCGTCTGGGAATAGGAGCGCTGTGTAACCTTTGCTCTGATTAGTTCACACACAATAACAAAGCAGCTATGACCTCAGCTATTTGGGAACTCTGGAATTGAAAACCTGGACTAATTTTGCTTTAATGACAGTAGTTGCTATGGCTTGACTCAACCCACACAAAGCTTTTTACTTTTCCTGTGCGTGTATTCGTATGTCTGCACATTTGTGAGTGTGAGTGCAATTGTGTGTAGGTACACGTGTAGATGTGTGCACCTATGTATAGAGGCTAGAGGTCAACCTCAGTGGTCTTCAGGTGCCATCTACCTTGTTTGGTTTAGCTAGGCTCTCTCTTTGACTTAGAACTTGCTGGTTTGGCTAGGCTAAATGGCCCGAGAACCCCAGGGAGCCACCATCCTCCACTTCTTCAGCACTGGGGTTCCAGATGTGCCACCAAACCCACAGGCTCTGGAAGTCTAGCTTGAGTTCATGTTTGCCTGGCAAGCACTTTACCAACTGAGTCCTCTCCTCAGGCCAAACGGCAAGAAGCCAAGCATGACCTTGAATACCTGGTCCTGTTGTCCCCTTTCCAGGTGCTGGGATTACAGGAGCACACCTGACACTGTCTCCTTCTACCTTTTCTGAGCAATCGGACATTGGTCTCCAAATACAGTCTTTGCCAGTGTGGATGTTTTGTTTGCCTCAGCGCCGCATTCTGGAGCTGTCCTCAAGCTTTAATGTAGGTTTGGGGATGGATTGGGGTGAGACAGGGCCTCTTAACAAGGGTTGTTTTGTTTTTGTTTGTTTTGAGGTAGGGTTTCTCTGTGTAACCCTGGCTGTGCTGGAACTCACTCTGTAGACCAGACTGGCCTCAAATTCATAAGAGATCTGCCTGCTTCTGCCTCCTGAGTGCCACAATGAAAGCCATGCACCACCATTGCCCAGCAAGACAGGGTCTCTTATAATCTAGGCACCCTTCCAAGCTAAGGGTGACTTTGAACACCTGGTATGGCTGCCTCCACACCTAGATCTTGATAATATAATTTTCTTCTTGGTTATTTTTAGAGGCTGGTTCTGTTTTCATTAGCAGTTCCTCCATGGCTGACTGGCTTGTTTGCTTATTTGGTGTGTATTTCTTTACTGTTAGTACTGGGCATGGAACCCAGGCTTTCCTGCATGCCAGGCACTCACTCTATTACTAAGCTGTTCATTCTTCAGCCCCAGAAGGCTTTTTAAAAATTGGTTAAGTTACATTCAGCAAGATGATGCAGTGGGTAAGAGCACTTGCCAAGAGATCTTCGTGATTTTCATTTGATCCCTATGACCTATGGTAGAAGGAGAGAACATGAAGCTGGGTTTTTTGTTTTTGTTTTTGTTTTTTTAACTCTTTGGGGGCCCACCACCCAGCTTCCAAATAAATACACTGAGACTTTGTAGGCCCATATTTCTATTTGGTGTGGCAGCCAGGCTCTAAAGCCATAGGCCCCACCTGAGGATGGTCACAGAGCCTACCAGACAGGCAGTCCCAACCTAACAAAAAGTCAGGATGTTGTTGCTCCTTCTTTGTAATTTGGAGGATGCCTGATAGAAATGCTAATTCAAACCTAAGTGACAGCTAGCATACACAGCAGACAGGTAGTTGTGGATGTGACTGAAAGCCATTCACCTGGTTACCTAGGAGACAGAATGCTAATGTATTTCCCCTAAGTTAAGCTTTGGTGATAAAGACTATTTGAAGAATAAAGCAAGAGGAATTCTTCAGATGTGAACTCAGGACTTCATGAGGGACAACTGAGAATCTTCCTCCTGAGGAAGCCATGTGAGTTGTGCCTTTATTTCCGAGCCTCCACGCCAGTCCAGAGAGATAATTTATGTTGGGGTCTGGTTGAGAGAAATAATTGAGGGTCCGGGCTAGCACCAAACCCCAACATAATGGCACCTGCAAAGTGGGGCTGATCCGCGAACCCCGACAAGACATAATTATTTATGAATGCCTGACCTTAGCTTGGCTTGTTCCTAGCCAGTTTTTCTAACTTAAATTATCCTGTTTCTCTTTTACTATGTTTTGCCTCTGGACTTTTCACCTTTCTTTATTCTACATGTCTTTCTTTCCTTCTTACTGTAATGATTGTTCTGTCTCTTTAAGAGACAAGCTACACCCACTCCCTGTCTGCCTGCAGCCTCAGATCCCCATTCTCTCTCTCTTTCTCTCTCTCTTGGCCCCCCTCTCAGAGAGGCAGCTGCCGACTCCCCTCTCTCTTCCTCTCTTCCTTCTCTCTCTCTCTCTCACCCCCTCTCCTTTTAACCCACCTAATAAATGTTTAACTTTACTCTGCATGGTCTATGTCTTGTCTCTCACCTGCCCTCAGCCGCCACATGGCTAGTGGCGGCTAGCCTCCTGAAGGCTGCCTGGGACCCGCAGCCACATGGAGACATGCCGGCGTGGTCTCGTGCACCCGGTACTGGCTGCTTTGGGACCCATTGCCCCCTGCCTGCCAGGAACTCACCCCAAATCCATTTCAGTGGTGCCGCGACTTGGATAGGCCCTCCCACTCCAGTTCCTCTCCAGAGATTGGGATCCTGAACCAGGTTTTTTTTTCCTACTCCCACCACTGGCTTCCTGACTTCAGCTTCCATTGGTCAGTCTTCCCCGTTCTGCTATGGTTGCTTCCCTTAACTAAAATTGTGTTTGGACTGACCTGGGGTCAGTCAGCCCGCTCTAGCCCTGCAAACTCTGTGCGGTGCATTTGACTGGGGACCCAGAGTCCCTTAGATTCTTTCTCTTTTTTTCCCATTTCTTCTCTTTCCTTTTTTTTTTCCCTGTAAAAGGCTGCTCAGAGCAGCCTCTGGCCTCTCTGGCTTCCAGTTGCTACTGGATCCAGGCAGGCCTTACCATCCCACTCATGGCCTGGGGGGCACCCCCCCATGAGTTTTGCAATGGTCACGGGCTGAATCACACCCCGCCCACAGTCGAGGGATGCCTCATTGTGCACCTAGTGGTGGTTCCCGGGTTTACACAATTTCTGCCTTTGGTAGCAGCCATCCATGTCCGTCTCCCGGCATTTTTTTTTTTTTTTAAATTCCAGCCTGGCATGGTGCAGTTTTTTGGTTCCAGCCTTTTGCTCCCCTCTGTGGCTTGTGGCAGGGCGGCTCAGCCACAGGGTGGATCACACCTCTAGGTCTCTCTTATTAAGCTTAAAATCCCTACATCTCAAAAATTGTGACTTTTCCATACAACATGTGACCGCACCATTTTCACTGGGGTTGGGGGTCAGTTGACTTCGTTGCCATCTTGGCTGAGAGCCAGGTCAGGTGACCAAGTTCCACCATGTTTACTGAGGTATTCCCTGCCTGGGTCTCCAGTGTTAACTCTCTTACCTTACCACTGAGCCAGGTCAGGTGACTAGGTTCTCCCATCTTTACTAAAGCATACCCTGCCTTGTCCCCTGGTTTACTTATGTTTTTGTCTCTAAATTCCTCTTGCTAACTCTGTTCCATATGTGTTTTATACAGTGACATGCCTTTGGTAGGACCATCCACTTCATCCAATTCCTGTTCACTTTCTCTGTGTGTGATCATATATGTAACTTAAATGCACCTATGCTTAATGTTATAATTGTTCATTGCATCTCATTTCAGATGAAAAAAACTATGTCTCATGTTTTAAGCTGGTATGCACTTTTAAGTTTCTTACAAAATATATTAAGCTGTTCTCTACTATTGTCAGTTCTGCCATTAACCTTCTATTGCAAGCAGTTTTTTCTTCTTTCCATCATTTTACGAGCATAAATCTTGCCTGCTAAGTTGAGAGCCAATACAGTCAAGCTCAGACCTAGCTCTCCAGGCAGATTCTAAGATGTAGTTATACCTAATAAACAGCTCTCAATTGCTCAGAGATCTGAGAAATATGGCATTTATTAAAAACCTTTTCATAACAAAAAGAGACAGGTTGGCTTCTAGCAGCACAACTCTACTTCCTCCAAAGAAGACAGAAGACAAATGGGCACAGAACAACATCAATCCGCAATTCACTACAACTGCCAAACACTGACCACTGGGAAAAACTGCCTTTCATTTAAACTGAAGATCTCCAGATGTGGACAGAATGGTGGGAATCGACAGCCTAGCTGCTCAGGTCAGGTAGGACTGTCTTCCTACAGATTTCTTAGCCTACAGGATCTTCTGCAGCCTGGCAGGCCCTGCGCTAAACAACAAAAGGCAAATGTGACCTTCAGCGACCATGGAGGACCCTGAGGAAGGGCTCTAGGTGCCAACCAAGTAAGTTCTCTATCATTTTTTAATCAGTAACTCAAGTAAAATTTTATCCTTCTCAAAGATCTCTGATGTAGTTTGATAGCTGAGAGGTTTTGTCAGTTTAAAAGGACAACCTCACCAAACAAGTTTCAGATCAAATTTCTCTCTCATGATGCCTCCCATAGTCTTAAAAATACTTTTCATTATACAAAAATATCTGTCACAGTCATTCTAACACAAATATGCTACTGTTTATACAATGTATATGTCTAAAACTTCTGTTTTCACAAACCCAAAGAATTCTTGTGACTTCCAGGGAGCTGAATGAAAGGATCCACCTTAAAACAGGTCAGATACATCCCCCTCAATCCCCTGGTCCTAATTTTTTTCCCTTAATTTAACTTTGTTTTTTGTTCTGCCAATACCTTAAACAGGTATAAGCGACACCGGACATTTCCGTATCACAAACACTGGACAGGAGCAAAGAGACCCACTATGCCAGGATGTGGCCAGTACCCAGCCTTCTCAGGTTCCCCCCCAAAGATGATACCCACAAATAAGCCGGAAGCAGTCTTGAGAATCCGCCGCCCCAATTCTTTCAATCTGTGGTGCTTAATTTCCCGCTTTTTATTATAAAAAAAGAGCTGGGAATGTAATGATTGTCTCTTTAAGAGACAAGCCATGTCCACTCCCTGCCTGCCTGCAGCCTCAGACCCCCTATTCTCTCTCTCTCTCTCTCTTGGCCCCCCTCTCGGAGAGGCAGCTGCTGACTCCCCCTCTCTTCCTTTCTTCCTTCTCTCTCTCTCTCTCTCTCTCTCTCTCTCTCTCTCTCTCTCTCTCTCCCCCTCCCCTTTTAACCCACCTAATAAATGTTTAACTTTACTCTGCATGGTCTATGTTTTGTCTCTCACCTGCCCTCAGCCGCCACATGGCTAGTGGCGGCTAGCCTCCTGAAGGCTGCCCGGGACCCGCAGCCACATGGAGACATGCCGGCGTGGTCTCGTGCACCCGGTACTGGCTGCTTTGGGACCCGTTGCCCCCTGCCTGCTGGGAACTCACCCTAAATCCATTTCACTTACCCTATGGCAGGCTATGTGACTGGGTGTTGGGTAAACTCCTTTAGTCAACCATCTTTGAGATGCTGAACCACTTTGGGCATGGCCTTGGGTACTATTAAAACAGATATAAAAAACGTGCTCCCACACCAGCTCAGAATGGAGTAGTCCCACAAGGGTACTTTATTTAGAGGTAAACTCACAGATCAACAGTCCTCTGCATGAGTGGGGAACAGGAACTGAATTCAGCAGCCAAGAGAGGGTGCACACGTTTCTACCCAAGACCATGCCCGAGGTGGTCCAGCATCTCAAAGGCCATGGGCTGAAGGAGTTCCCACAGCACGGGGTGTCTGGCACCTGGCATCCTCCACTCCTTCTCCTTTTCTTGATCTTCACTCTTCTCTGGAGCCTAGATTTCTCCTATTTATTGTCTCTGCCTGGCAGCCCCATCTTTTTCTCTCTCCTGCCTAGCTATTGACTGTTCAGCTCTTTATTTGAATAATCAGGTGTTTTAGGCAGGCAAAGTAGCATAGTTTTACAGAGTTAAACAAATGCAACATAAAAGAATGCAACACATCTTCGCATCACCAAACAAATACTCCACAGAATAAACGAATATAGCATACCTGAAACTAATATTCCACAAGAACACACTCCTGAAAGTTGTCCTTTGCCCCCACACTTGTGTTGTGGCGCGCGCGCGCGTGCGCGCGCACACACACACACACACACACACACACACACACACACACACACACACACACGCACACAGAGCACTGGCTGTTTTTTCAGGGAATCTGGGTTCAGTTCTCAGTACCTACATGGTAGGTTGAAAGACCAGGGTAAATCCAGACCCCCCTAGAAGGAATAGTAGAGCCAAAAATCTAGGTTAGCCTGTTCTGTAACTCTGTCCCAGGAACTAGCTGACCATAAAGTTAGATTATAATCTTGAGAACAATCTTGAGAAACGGGGAGTTACCCCCTTGTGATTATCACTGGTATTTTCAGAATTTTCCAATGGCGCCCTCCCTACCCCCTTTGGGTTGTGGTTTCGTTTCTTCCCTTAAATACCCCCTCTCCCAGCTCCTTGGGGTCAAACTCCTCTACGCCTGCCTGGGATATGAGTCTTGGCCCCAGCACACTGGTTCCTGTCAATAAACCTCATGTAATTGCAGCAAGGATGGTCTCTTGTGAGTTTTTGGGGGGTTGTGTTATCCCGAGGCTTGAGTGAGAGTCTCCCCACTCTGGGGGTCTTTCATTGTCTCAATTATCTATAACTCCAGTTTTGGGGGTTCAGATTTCCTCTTCTGGTCTCTGAAGGTACCAGGCACACAAGTGATATACAAACAAGCATGCAGGCAAAAACACCTATACACATATAAAATAATTAAAAATAATTGTAAGTAAAATCAATGAGTTAATTTTAGTCCCCACTGGCCTTGCCTGAGGATCATCTTGAAATCCCAATCGTCCTGCTTCCACCTCCCAAGAGCTAGGATTACAGGTGCACACATTTCACATGGCTGATATGATGCTGGAGATGGAACCCAAGGCTTGTGCACCTGAGTCAATCCCTCCACCAGCTAAGCTCCACCTTGCAGGGCTTTTAAATAATTACAAGTCGTTGTCCTTTGATAGTCTCATGGTATTTAGACTAAAGTTTGGAGGGTTGGACTACATGTTAAAAAAAAACAAAAAAGTAGCTGGGCAGTGGTGGCACACACCTTTAATCCTAGTACTTGGAAGGCAGAGCAGACAGAACTCTATGAGTTCGAGACCAGCCTGGTCTAGACAGCGAGTTCCAGGACAGTTAGGACTGTTACACAGTGAAACTGTTGTTCTTTTTTTAAAAAGAGGGCGCCGGCAGCTTGCTACAGCTTGCTGCAGGCGGGTCCCTGGCGGCTTGCTGTGGAAAGGAGCCAGTCCCAGGCAGGGACTGCGCATGAGACCAGAGACCATGCGGCTGGTCTCCAGGTCTCCATATAGCGGGGCGTGGTGGGCATGGCAAGAGATGGACGGGCACACCACGTAAAGTTAGACCTTTATTAGAAAACAGATAGAGATAGAGATAGATAGATAGATAGATAGAGAGAGAGAGAGAGAGAGAGAGAGAGAGAGGGAGAGAGAAGGGGGAGAGGGAAGAGAAGTGGCTGCTGCTCCCATGAGAGCGGAACAGGAAGAGAGAATGAATTGGGGTCAGAGGCTGGAAGCTGGAAGGGAGTGGGCATGGCCTGTCTCTTAAGGGCACAGGCCAGAATACTACATTCCCAACTCTTTTTTATAATAAAAATCGGGGGGTTAGGCACCACAGGTTGAAGGAATTGGGGTGGCAGATTCTCAAGACTGCTTCCGGCTTATTTGTGGGCGTCGTCTTTGGGGGGGGAGGGACCTGAGAAGGCTGGGCGCTGGTGGCAGGTCGGTGATGTCATCCCGGCTGGCTGGCTGGTCTCTTTGCTCTTGTCCGGTGTTTGTGGTATGGAGATGTTTGGTGTTTCTTATACCTGTTTGAGGTATTGGCAGAACAGAGGACAAAGTTAAATTAAGGAAAAAATTTAGGACTAGGGGATACACTGGGGAGGAGGGGGCTATATCTGACCTGTCTTAAGGTGGATCCTTCAATTTGGCTCCCTGGAACTCACAAGAATTCTTTGGGTTTATGAAAACAGAAGTTTTAGACATATACATTGTATAAACAGTAGCATATTTATGTCAGAATGACTGTGACAGATATTTTTGTATAATGAAAAGTATTTTTAAGACTATGGAAGGCATCATGAGAGAGAAATTTGATCTGAAACTTGTTTGGTAAGGTTGTTCTTTTAAACTGAGAAAACCTTTTAGTTATCAAACTATATCAGAGATCTTTGAGAAGGATAAAATTTTACTTGAGTTACTGATTAAAAAATGATAGAGAACTTACTTGGTTGGCATCTGGAGCTACTCCTCTTTAGGATTCTCCATAGTTGCTGAAGGTCGCACTTGCCTTTCACTGTTTAGCGCAGGGCCTGCCAGGCTGCAGAAGATCCTGTGGGCTAAGAAATCTGTAGGAAGACAGGCCTACCTTGACCTGAGCAGCTAGGCTGTCGATTCCCACCATTCTGTCCACATCAGGAGATCTTCAGTTTAGATGACAAGCAGTTTTGCCCAACATTTAGCACTTGGCAGTTACAGCAAATTGTGGATGGACGTTGTTCTGTGTCCATCTGTCTTCTGTCTTCTTTGGAGGAAGTAGAGTTTCACTGCCAGAAGCCAACCTGTCTCTTTTTGTTATGAAAAGGTTTTTAATAAATGCCATATTTTTTAGATCTCTGAGCAGTTGAGGGCTGTTTATTAGGTATAACTACAGTTTAGAATCTGCCTGGGGAGCTGGGTCTGTGCTTACCTGTATTGGCTCTCAACTTAACAGGTAAGATTTACACTCGTAAAATGATAGAAAGAGGAAAAACTGCTTGCAATAGAAGGTTAATGGCAGAACTGACAGTAGTAGAGAACAGCTTAATATATTTTGTAAGAAACTTAAAAGTACATACCAGTTTAAAACATGAGACTTATGGTTTTTGTAGTCTGAAATGAGATGCAATGAACAATTATAACATTAAGTATAGGTGCATTTAAGTTACATGTATGAACACACACACACAGAGTGAACAGGAATTGGATGAAGTGGATGCCTTGGTGGGCCCTACCAAAAGGCATGCTACTGTATAAAACACATGCAACAGAGTCAAGAGGAATTTAGTGAAAAAACAAAAAAAAACATAAGTAAACCGGGGGACAAGGCAGGGTATACTTCAGTAGAGATGGGAGAACTTGGTCATCTGACCTGGTTCGGTGGTAAGGTAAGAAAGTTAACACTGGAGAACCAGGCATGGAATACCTCAGTAAAGATGGCGGAACTTGGTCACCTGACCTGGCTCTCAGCCAAGATGGCGACAAAGTCACCTGACCCCAACCTCAGAGAAAATGGCGCGGTCACATGTTGTATGGAAAAGTTACAATTTTGAGATGCAGGGATTTTTAGCTTAATAAGAGGGACCTAGAGGTGTGATCCGCCCTGTGGCTGAGCCGCCCTGCCACGAACAGCAAAGGGGAGCAAAAGGTTGGAACCGGAAAAGACTGCACCATGCCACGGCTGGAATTAAAAAACAACCTGCTGGAATTTTACAAAAAACAGGTGACAGACATGGATGGCTGCTACCCACAGCAGAAATTGTGTAAACCCATGAAACACCACTAAGCGCACACAGTGAGGCGTCCCTCGACTGTGGATGGGGTGTGAATCAGAGCGACCTTCCAAGACCCATAGGGGGCATCCCTCCAGGCCATGACCATAGGTGGGAAGGTAAGACCTCCAGAGAGGCCGGAGGCTGCTCCGAGCAGCCTTTTATGAGGAAAGAAAAGGAAAGAAGTAGAAATTAGAGAGAAAGAAGGATCTGAGAGACCTGGTCCCTCAGTCACGGGTGGATTGGCCCCGGGCCACTCCAAACACAATTAAAGCTAAGAAAACAATCCACAGGTGAATGCCAGCGAAGGGAACAATGAATGCCTTGAAGACCGTGGTTGGGGGGCAGTCCCTGCGTCTTCAAGAACTCCAGAGGGTTGCCGGGAGCTCAACTGGTCAACTCCTCGGGTTCAAGAAATCGGTTAAGGTGGCCGGAATTGAAAAACTCACTATTGGAAGTCAGTGATGGAACACGTGGGTCATTGTAGAAAAAATCCTCGGTTGAGATTCCCCGAGTCTTACGGCTCCAATGTTGTTCTTTTTTTTAAAAAGAGGGCGACGACAGCTTGCTACAGCTTGCTGCAGGCGGGTCCCTGGCGGCTTGCTGTGGAAAGCAGCCAGTCCCAGGCAGGGACTGCGCATGAGACCAGAGACCACGCGGCTGGTCTCCAGGTCTCCATATGGCGGGGCACGGCGGGCATGGCAAGAGATGGACGGGTACACCACATAAAGTTAGACATTTATTAGAAAAGAGATAGATAGATAGATAGATAGATAGA
>PVIU01026098.1:0-22577 GCA_004026605.1 Ondatra zibethicus | reverse complement strand
AAGATGCTTTCATTCTTCCATTGTATACTTTTAGCTTCTTTGTCAAATATGAGGTGTTCATAGGTTTGTGGATTAATATCCGGGTCTTCAATTCGATTCCATTGGTCAACATCTCTGTTTTTATGCCAATACCAAGCTGTTTTCATTACTGTAGCTCTGTAATAGAGTTTGAAGTCAGGGATGGTAATGCCTCCTGAAGTTCCTTTATTGTATAGAATTGTTTTGGCTATCCTGGGCTTTTTGTTTTTCCATATAAACTTAGTTATTGTTCTCTCAAAGCAAAGTCTGTGAAGAATTTTGTTGGGATTTTGATGAGGATTGCATTGGTAGAATTGCCATTTTTACTATATTGATCCTACCAATCCAGGAGCATGGGAATTCCTTCCATTTCTGGTATCCTCTTCAATTTCTTTCTTCAAAGACTTAAAGTTCTTGTCAAATAGATCTTTTACTTCCTTGGTTAGTGTTACCCCAAGATACTTTATGCTATTTGTGGCTATCGTGAAAGGTGATGTTTCTCTAATTTCCCTCTCTGTTTCTTTATCCTTTGTGTATAGGAGGGCTACTGATTTTTTTTTGAGTTGATCTTGTATCCTGCCACATCACTGAAGGTATTTATCAGCTGTAGAAGTTCTTTGGTAGAGTTTTTGGGGTCATTTATGTACACTATCATATCATCTGCAAATAACGAAAGTTTGACTTCTTCCTTTCCAATTCGAATCCCCAAGATCTCCTTATTCTGTCTTATAGCTATTGCTAGAACTTCAATCACTATATTAAAGAGATATGGGGAGAGTGGACAGCCCTGTCTTGTTCCTGATTTTAGTGGAATCGCTTTGAGTTTCTCTCCATTTAATTTGATGGTAGCTGTCGGCTTGCTGTATATTGCTTTTATTATATTTAGATATGAACCTTGTATCCCTAATCTCTCCAAGACCTTTATCATAAAGGGGTGTTGAATTTTCAGACATTATCTCAGAGTAAAGGGTTGGGAAAAGGTTTTTCAATCAAACGGCCCTAAGAAACAAGCGGGTGTGTCTATGCTAATATCGAACAAAATCGACTTCAAACTAAAATCAATCAGAAGAGATGGAGATGGACATTTTATACTCTTAAATGGAATAATCCATCAGGATGAAGTCTCAATCCTGAATATATATGCCCCTAATATAAAAGCATCCACATATGTAAAGAAAACATTACTAGAACTCAAAGCACACATCAAACCCCACACACTAATAGTAGGAGATTTGAACACTCCTCTCTCATCAATGGACAGGTCAACCAGACAGAAACTTAACAGAGAAATAAGAGAACGAACAGATGTAATGAATCAAATGGACTTAATAGACATCTATAGGACATTCCACCCAAACAGGAAAGAATACACCTTCTTCTCAGCATCTCATGGAACCTTCTCGAAAATTGATCACATACTCGGTAACAAAGCAAACATCCACAGATACAAAAAAATTGGAGTAACCACCTGTGTCTTATCGGATCATCATGGAGTGAAGTTAGAATTTAAAAACAATTCCACCCCCAGAAAGCCTTCAAACTCATGGAAACTGAACAGTCAACTACTGAACTACTCCTGGGTCAAGGAAGAAATAAAGAAAGAAATTAAAGTCTTCCTTGAATTCAATGAAAATAAAGACACAACATACCCCAACCTATGGGAAACTATGAAAGCAGTGCTAAGAAGAAAGTTCATAGCACTTAGTGCCCACATAAAGAAAACGGAGAAAGCACACATTAGAGACTTAACAGCACACCTAAAATCTCTAGTATAAAAAGAAGCAGACTCACCCAGGAGAAGTAGAAGACTGGAAATAGTCAAACTGAGGGCTGAAATCAACAAAATAGAGACACAGGATAGTATAAAGAATAGTCAGTGTTTGAACACATAGACTTGGCAGTCTCTCGGTGCAAGGTTCTTGTGGAAATGTTGCAAGGATGGTTTTCATTGGAATACAAAACCAGGGAAGTCCTGCTTTCAATTGTGAAAATTAAAGGTTCAATAATGAGAGCAAAAAGGAAGGGTGGGGAATTATAAAACGCTAGAAAGAAGCTTCAAGGTGTAGCTGAAAATTTGTATACATGGGTACTACCTCATTTAGAAAAAGAATTAGGAAAAGAAAAGTAACAGAATCTCAAACCTCTCCACTTTTTTTTTCTAAAAGCATTGGCTCCAGGTGGTCAAAGAGATTTCAGGTGGGTGGGAAGTTCAGGAAAAAAAACAAAACCATGATTTCCTGACCATGATAGATAAGAAAGTAGCAATAAAAACTACTTAGTATGTGCCGAGGAGGAGTAGGATCAACTCTGTTCATCACAGAACTTCCCCAATGAATTAGACTTTGGAGATGCTTTGTGTGATTAAAACACAACACTCATTATGATCCTTAAACTCGGTTATATTGGAGCCTTCACGTGCAGAACACTGACTTAATGCAAACAAGCATAAAGTGAGTAAGGGTGTGTATAGATGCGAAAAGATGACATCAGTGGTAGGTACCACATCACAGAATGCGCGAATGGAGACCTGAAAATGAATTTAATTTTCTACACAAGTTGAAAAAAAATCTTGAAGGTTTTTGGAGCAAAGAAGTGATGTGGTTCACACAATTCCTATATGCCTAGAGTATTTAATAACAGCTACAGACATTTTAGTAATAATTTCTTAGACATCACTACCTCTGCTAATATTTAGTGCCTCTATCTTCATAAAAGAACATTTACATCTCAAGTAGAATAAACGCCAAACTTCACTAGAATAATGGTTTTACGATTTCGGTATGTCCTCATCCATCTGTTAAAGTTGTTGTTTTAATGGATTTATCTTTTACCATGATTGAAAGACTGTGGAATAATAAGACCCAGGACAACCTTAACTGCAGTAACTCTATGCGATTAATAGCTCAAATGTTTTCACATTTGACATGTCAGTTGAGGTTTTTTTTCTTTTAAGTTGTGTGAATTGTTTTTCATCAACAAGTAATGTTTTAAATGGAAATCTGTATCACTTCTGTAACAGTTGCTTAAGGCACATAAATGTAAGCCCTTAAAAGAAACAGATTGATTATACCACATGCTCTAAAACACGAATACCCCAGAATTCCTTGTGGGCTCATCATCATCGGTTGTGGATAACATTCAATTCTTAAAAACGTGTTTTTCTGGAGCACCGTCTCTTATCAGTTTGGGGGATTGGGATTAGGAGGTTTCCTTATAGACTACCCCAAATGATTTCTTGTCTTGAGAGGGTAAGTAATGCAAAGTTCCAAGAACAAAGGTATTCACGAAGCTCTGAAAAGGCTGACCTCTTAGATCCGTGGAAAAGGAACTAAGGTCCCACTCAGATTTTAAAGTAATTGCACAAGTGCAGTAGTGTTCGGTTAGCCAAAATTTATTAGAGAATTATATGTTTGGGAGAATCATGAGACCTCACTGATGCCCCTATAAGACAGGAAACCTGGCAGACATGAGAGAATAAGCAATAGATAAAATCTGAGGAATGCCTACAGGACACATGCAAATATACATGTATATGTTTACGTTATATATAGATATACATATATATATTCTCTTCAGATGTTTGTAAAGAGTAGGAAATTGTTGAAACAGCAAACATTATAGACAGGAAGACCAGGACCCAAGAAGCTAACTGCGACAACATGGCAAGATGCCCACAAGTAGATGATTGGGATTTTTTTCCTTTTATTGGAAATGGATTCTTTTCTCATACAATATATTCCAATTAGAGTTTCTTCTCCCTCTACTTCTGCCAGTTTCTCCCCACCTCTCCTCCCTTCCTGATCCACTCACTCCCTTTCTGTCTCTCACTTGGAAATAACAGGCTTCTAAGAGATAACAACTAAACATGACAAAATAAAATATAGTATTATAAAACAAGAACCACAATGTTGAGGCTGGATGAGGCAAGCAAACAGAAGGAAAAGAGACCCAAGAGCAGGCACAAGAATCAGAGACCCACTCATTCACACTCTTAGGAGTCCCATAAAACACTAAGCTGAAAACTATAATATATATGCTTGCATAGGCCCTGTGCTTGCTGCTTCAGTCTCTGTGAGTTCATGTTGATTCCGAGGGCCTTGTTCTCCTGGTGTCCTCCATCCCTTCTGTCTCTTACACTCTTTTTTGTCTCCTCTTCAAAGGGTTTTCCCTGAGTTTTGAGAGGAGGGATTTGATTGTCATATCCCAATTATAGCTGAGTGTTTCAAGGTCTCTCTCTGGGTGTTATCTGGCTGTGAGTCTCTGCATCTGTTGCAAGAGGAAGCTTCTCTGATGATGTCTGAATAAAGTAATGATTTATAAATAGAGCAGAATAATAATTGGGGTTTTTTAACTTCCTTTATGGAAGAGGATATTTTGACAGTACCTCTTCGTGCTTCTTACAAGTCTGGTAGCCTGCGACGTATTTAGGGAGGGAAATTCTTCATATGCAGGGGTGAGCAATGAATAGGCATAGGGGAAGGAGACTGAGGTACAAAGTAGAAAGGGAAATATATCCTAGGAAGGTACCTCTGTATATCTGGATATTTCCTCAACTATATTCTAAACCTTAGACTATAAGGTCTTCAAAGGCTGTATCTCAGGAAATCCTTTTGAAAAGAGGAAGTGAAAGGAATTCATTCCCCAGCTTCCATCTTCTCATCAGCCTGTTTACCATGAGACAGTGATTAGGATATATTTCCCAGTTTCATGTGAATATTTACTAAGTAACCCTGGCAGTATCTTTTACGTTAGTGCTGCAAAAGGAGCCACTGTCTAATTCAAGAGGCAATGTGATTGGTTTTGAGGGATATCATGTTCATATAACATTAACAAGAGTGTACAAAATTGCATGTTACTATCAGGGCAAGCACACATGTCCAAAAGACCCAGACACCCAGAACTAGAAGATTCTGAATAGGCACAGACATGTCCAAAAGACCCAGGCACTTGGGGCTGGAAGAATCTGAATAAGCATAGAGAGTGGGAGTTTTAAATGAATATGTCATGTCTTTCTGTCCCCAAATCATGGATTCCACAGAGTTTCTTATCCAATTACTCCTTGCCCTGCATATCTTTTCTTGTCCCAATTCTTTCTTATTCTAGAACACATGTTTTTGCATAGTATTTTTTTTCTCTCTCTCTAGGATGACTTAAAGTCCATGATTTCAAGACTCTTATAATGTCATCATCTTCTACCCAGTACTCAGTATAGTAACATAAAGACAGTAATTGCCTAGGAAACATTGGCTGAATAAATAAATGGGTAACCCGAATAAGTAACTGTTTCAATATTTCTCAACCTACAAAGGAAATCAGAGCAGAAGTTAACAAGGATTGCCTGAACTGAAGATAGTATTTTGATAAACTGTGCTCTAAGTTATAGAGAAGTGGATTATAATATAATGAGTAAGCTAAAGGCATTTGGGTTATCTACCTATCATCTATCTCAACTCATCTAGGCCTGCACTCCCTACAGAAATTCTTGCAATGATTATGGTCTGTATCTGGGTTCTCGAATACACTCTCTGCTAGACCCACATGATTACTTAACGCTAGCAGGTGGAGACTTCACTCTCATTATGTTAAATTTAAATGGCCACACATGGTTACTCATCACTGTGCTGAACAGAGTAACTGACAATATTTTTATGATTTAAAGCTAATCCTCTTAGTGTCTAACAACCTGACAAATGAATCGCTCCTAAATATTTGAATCAAGTGGGCCAATGACTTGGCTCAATGTCTACGTTTTATATTTTCTCTCTGGAATTTTGTAGAAGAATTAATTAAACAAAAGGAGATTTTTTTTGTTTATAACCTGGGAATGAAAAATGCTTTGGGGAAATATTTATGGGATTATTTCCCAAAATTACATGAATTTGACCTAACATAGTTTTTGTACTTGAGAGGTAAGTTTGGAACAATGTGTCTGCCATACGGAATGATACACTAGGTGGTTCTACCCAAAAGTATATTCTCATCACCAAGTAACGAAGTCTTATTCAATCACAGCCATCAAGCTCAAAACAGCTATATGTGATTCATTGATACTAAGGATATGTGCTGCCTATAGACAACTGAATTTTCTGTGTAAGTCTCTTCCTTTTCTCTGGCTATCTGTATAGCCTATCTAAATGATGAGAAGGTTCGCACTGAGTTGTCTTTGGCCCAGAATTTTCACAACTCCTTTTATTTTAGTAAATGTTGCTAAATTAAGCTAGTCTTACTAGAATGTTCTAATTTATGTTTTCTTCTTTGTTCTCTGAGCTGGACTCAGATTGGATTCAATACTAAGGTACTAGGATATATGAATTCTTAAAAACAGATATAATTTGATCTGGATCCCTCAATCCCATATTCCTTAGATTAAATATCCATGCTGCCATTCTTCCCAGATAGTTTTACACTTTGATGATCTGGTTTGACATAAATAATTTGCAAAAAGGGAGAAATCACTGATTTGCACACTAAGGGAAGACAATCCAGTGAGAACCCCCTCTTTTCTGCTTTCCATGGTCCCAGTAAGGGATAGAAGGAGGTCTCTAAGCTCCACAGAACTGGTTCTGAGTGTGTGGGATATTCCTTCATTACCTCTCAAATTTTAGGAGAAAACTACCCTAACTTATTCTAAAACTGAAAATAAAAATCTAGGTGGAGATAAACATATTCCTTAAAATATCTCTACAAAGCAACAAAAGCAGCACTGGGCCACTACCATCAATTTTTATACTTGTATATTTTGCATGCATTAAAAGGAGAGCAGGAAAGCTATTCAGTCAAAAGAATGCATTCCATTATAATAAAAATATAATATGTTGTAATTCCCAAATAATATGAACAGTAATATAACTGAAGGATACATGATGGAAAATTGGCGCGCATTCAATGAGCTCCAAAGAAAGTTAATTTTCAAAACATCCACCCCTCTATACCTGGTAAATATCGTTTTCGATCTAACATAACTATCTCATGGTACAATTTACATTCATTTCATTTTTGTGCTTTGCTCAACAAAGTAAAAACTATGGACTGTTCGCTTTGAGGGATAAGCCGTAATTTGTTTAAAGATCAATAACTGTGTAACTTCTTAGCTTTCTCCGGGGTAATGACTCTAGTTAATGCTCCTCAGAGGTCTCCGTTATGAGTGTCGTTCTGCCCTCCACTCTGTCCAGCTCTCGGCTGTTGTTCCAAGTTGATGAGCTGCACAGTCCTTTACAGACTGCGCATCCATGTGCCAAGTGAGCTGCGCACAGCGCTCAGCAGCTGGGCTTGACTACCGCGCCTGCTCTGTCATTACGCGTAGCCTGCACAGTGCCCGCCGCTGAGAGCCCAGGTAGTGCCATCCGTTGAAGTGGAGTCAAGCAGGAGAAGACGTGCCTCGCTTCTGACTCCACTTCAGTGGCGTATGGAGACCTGTCGGTGGTGAAGCCAGCTTCGAGTCCTTACCTTTCCCACTTGTTTTTCCTCTTAAATTTTTTTCCCTCTGAAAAGGTAAACTGCTAGGCTTTGGCTGTCTTTAGCTTGGTCGCTGCACTTTGAGGCTTTTCTTCCATTGGAAGCTTTAGCAAACCGATTAGAAAATCTGATTGGCAGCATTTTCTTTACTCGTTGCTGTTTTCTCTTCCAAGCCCTGAGAAAATGGGGTGCAAATGCATTCCTTTCTTTTCTATGAGCTACTCCTGACTGTCTCGTCTCGATATGCTTTCTTTAAGTTATTATGTCATAGTAATCATACAGCTTCCCTATTGTTTCAGGAGCAAATAGCTCTTCAATTTTCATACAGTTGTGCAGAATATTAATGAATTCATGAAGGGCCTGGAGCGTTTAACTCTAGAATGGATATTAACTGAGCAGGCTCCCTCATTGCTTCAAGCCTAGAGAAGCGTTTAGAGAACTAGGTACATACACGAGGTAAGTTTTGGAGAATGTCTCGTAGCTTCTTGAATGACACTTTTTGTCCCTCTTTTTTCTTCCTTGAGTTTTTGTATGATCAGTTGTTGCAAATATCCAGGTGATGTGGGAGTCCTCTCTGTGTGCTGTGATTACCATTAATGAATAAAACAACTGCCTTGTCCTGTTGATAGAGTAGAACTTAGGTAGGCGGGGAAAATGGAACTGAATACTGGGAGAAAGAAGGCAGAGTGAGGGAGATGCCATGGATCTGCCACCAGATATAGATGTACTGAAACTTTGCTGGTAGGCCGCAACCTCGTGTTGTTACATAGAAAAGGGCTAAATTAATATAAGAGTTAGCCAACAAGAAGCTAGAGCTAATGGGTCAAACAGTGATTTAATTAATACAGTTTCTGTGTGGTTATTTTGGTTCTAAGCTAGCCGGGCAGCTGGGAACCAACGAGTGGGCCCTCCTCCTCCTCCATCCAGTTGGGAGTTCTCTCTGGAGGAGACCAAGCTTGCCTTGTTCACTTTCCAGGCCTCTCTACCGGGGAAGGTTTGTTTCTCCTCTGGCAAGCCTTTCACACATTTAGGGCATGACCAGACGATTCACAGGCTCCTCATGAAGCTCACAACTTACCAAGTCTGTCTGCCACAGTGAAGAAGAATCTGTAAGGAATAACTGACTTATTGCCAGGCTTCTCCTTTATGTGTACAAACTAAACCACTCTGTTGATTCCAAAGTTATAGACTTGACTATAGACTCACACTGAAGATGAATGGACCAATGGGAGGATCATTGAGTGCAGTCATTTGTTGGAAGCTTGGCAACCTTAGTTCAATCATGAGGACTCTTAGGGCAGAAGAAGCCCCCATCCTCTGATCTCCATAAGATACACTGTTGTCATTTATGCCCCTCAAATAAAATCCGGTATATCTGAGGGCACATAAGATGGGTTCAAGAGGGTAACTGGGAATTTTGGGAGGAGGAAAGGGATGAGGGCGATTGATGTCATTCTATTCCAATTAAAAACATATTTAAGGGGGTTGGAGAGATGACACAGTGATTCATAGCATTGGCTGCTCTTCCAGAGGACCCAGGTTCAATTCCCATCACTCATATGGCAGCTCACAGTTGTCTGTAATTCAATTCCAGATCCGACTTCCTCATACAGACCGACAAACATGCAGGGAAACATCAAGGCTATAAAATAAAAATAAGCAAATTAAAAAACATACTTAAAAAGAATAATGTTTAAAATTTAGTTGGTTGACCCTTCGTACGAAGGTCACATATTTGTCAAATGTTGCTGTCTTGTGCCTCTCAAGACGTCTGAAACATTTTCATGAACATGATGAAATCTGAATGTTTTCACAATTACTTCCTAAAATATGTGGTGTCCAGAAAGTCCAAAGACCTAGAACATCTACAAACAAATCTAAATCATCAGTCCCAATCAACAGTAAGTTCTAAAGCACGGTGATGTTCAAGCATGACAACATTGATTGCGTGGAAGAAATGGTATTGTCTTTAATTACAGGTCAAAAATTCAGGATTACAAATTTAAACAGTCTACATGCTCACTGCTAGCCTGTGACTATACCAAGTAAAATGTTCATAAGATTTTATCGGTTTAATACACGGTGTAGATGTTGGAAAGTCCCTAACATTTCATTCTTTGGAGGCGCGAAAGGCAGAGGGAAGGAGGCAAATATGAAGACCTTTGTATTTACATAGTTCTGTGGAATTCGTTAAAACCAACAGCTCATTTCCTTTCTGAAGCCTGAATGGTTTTACTTTTGTATGCCACACAGAGAATGCAGAAAAGCAATAAAAATATGGAAAAATACAACGTATGCTTTGGCCTTCAAGAAAATCTGTTTGTGAAACCAAAATGTTAATCTATGCAAGATATTATGAATTATCAAGAAATTGTTTTTTAAATTATTTATTTATTTATTTTTATTTATGTGCATTGCTGCTTTGCCTGCATGTATGTCTGTGCAAAGCTGTCAGATCTTAGCGTCAGAGACAGTGCAGCTGTTAGCTGCCAAGTGGGTGCTGCGAACTGTACCCAGGTCCCTGGAAGAGCAGTCAGTGCTCTTAATGACTGAGCCATCTCTCCTGACCCTGACAGTTTAACGTGAGATTTTTGTAATATTTTAATTTCACAATATTCCAAGTAATTTTTGCTTAATTCTCTGGAATGGTGTTAATTTGAATATATTTTAGTAAAATTACTATAATTTGATATTTTTATTTTAAAGAATTTGTTAAATTAAGATTTACTTGTTTTCTTACTATTTTCAAACCAGAGGTAGTTTATTATTAGATCTGGATTAATGAACTGTAAATGGGTGAAATCACTTTTCTTTTCTTTTTTAATTTTCTAAGATTTATTTATTGATTACGTATCTAGTGTTCTGCCTGCATATATGCCTGCACACCAGAAGAAGGCACCAGATCTTATTATAGATGGTTGTGAACCACCATGTGGTTGCAGGGAATTGAACTCAGGACCTCTGGAAGAGCATAGTGCTATTAACCTCTGAGTCATCCCAGCATTCAGGAGGCAGAGGCGGGTGGATCTCTCTGAGTTTGAGGACAGCTTGATTTACAGAGTGAGTCACCCCAAAACTACACAGAAACACTCTCTCAAAAAAAAAAGAAAAAAAGAAAAAATCTTACTACAGACAGAGATCACTTTTCTTAGTGAAGGTTTCTATTTCTGTGAAGAAACACCATAACCACGATAGCTCCTATAAAGGAAAGCATTTAATTGGGGCTGACTTAACAGTTTCAGAGATTTAGTCCATTATCTTCATGGTGACCTGCAGGCAGACATTAGGCTGGTGAAGGAGCTAAGAATACTATATCTTGATCAACGGCAGGCAGCAGAAGCCTGTGTGTCATAAAACATAACTTGAACATAGGAGATATCAAAAACCCACCCCAACAGTGATACACTTCTTCCCACAAGGCCACACCTCCTAATAGTGCCAGTCCCAATAGGTCAAACATTCAAATGCACGAGTCTATAAGGCCATATCTATTCAAACCACTGTATTATTTAAAACTGGATCCTCAACTAGGATTCAAGCCGCCTCCAACTCTTGGCAGCAGTAAGGTGTGAGGTGAGAATCACTTGAATTCTGAAAAGCATTAGAACTCAAAGCTTCTGTACCTACTGGGTGCCCACAGAAAGCCCCTGGAGAGTAAGTCCTGGGTCAGAAGTTCTGCTTGCCCAGTGCAATATTGGAGGTGGGGGCCATAGAGAGTCCTGGAGGCTGATTCCAGGGAGCTCCCTGGGCAGAAACTTAGGGTCGGGAGAAGCTGGCACTTGTCTTCCAGGAGCCTATCATTTTATTAAGGCCTTCTGAGAGGGGACACCCAACTACACCCCAGCATTTATGTCTCTTTTCAGCATGAGGCAGTTGGAACAGTTGTTACTTAATGGCAGTGAGGGTTGATACTTCAGGGAGGTGATGGTAATAAGAGAAAAAACCACAAGGTGCTTAGCTTCCTGCCAGTTGCTGAGCAATCAGATAGGTGGGATGCTGGAGTTTCCACAGCAATGGAGCATGGGACTAGGGACCAGGGATGGAAGGATAAAATCCTATGCTCCACAAGGGCTTCAGTTTTGAGAGCCATAACCCTTAGCTTTAATAAGCCAAACAAAAACAAAGCAATAACTACAAAAAAGCAAACAAACAAAGAAACAGTAGACCTGAGGCCATTATAGACTGATAGTAACTTTAAAATAAAATAATTATAGATAGCTATTTTTAATTTTTTATATTTAGAATTAAAATAGGATTATGTCACTTTCCACCTTCCCTTTCCTCACTCCCACTCTAATTGATAACTTTCTTTTCTTTGATTAGGATATATATATATATATATATATATATATATATATATATATATATATATATATATACTTAATGGTAACTTTTGACAGCTCTTCCCTGATTGGCTTGATACTATTAAAGATCTGGCCAGTCTATGCCCAGCTGATTTCTCAATAAATTCAGCTTCACTGGAGGCTTCCCAAACATTTTCCAGGGGATGCCGGATGAAGGAGGAAGGTAGGACCTCAAAGCCTGCCGCTGGCTGCCAGCCACCCTGAGTCTCCTCTACAGTTCCCACAGAGTTGAAAGATGGATTTGGTTTTTAATAGCAGCAAAATACCTAAATAAGAATAAAAAATAAAACAAAATATAAAATAAAAATAAAAAGAAAGCACAAGGCCTTCTTCCTAAAAAAGAATATTGCATTGCAACTGGCAATATGAACTTTAAAAAAGTTATGCCTGCACAAATGTTTTATGAAAAAAATAGAAGGCATCATTTTTTCAACTAAAAATCATTAGTTTTTTTCATTTAATGTCATTATCTGTCATTTTTACTTAAGTAATAACAATCATTAAAAGACAGTGTCAGTTTATTGTGAATACTAATGCCACACCAATTTCTTTTGGTCAATAATTAATCTACTTTGTACATATTATCTTTTTGTTTGTTTGCTTTTCAGAGACAGAGTTTCTCTGTGTAACAGCCCTGGATGCCTTGGAATTAGCTCTTGTAGACCAGGCTGGCCTCGAAATCACAGAGATCAACCTGCCTACGCCTCCCAAATGCTGGAATTAAAGGCGTGGGCCAGAACTGCCGAGCTTGTACATACTATTTTACACAGAGTTTATAAGGATAAAACTTCTGCTTATTTCTACTGGATGAAATACAATATTCACTCAGATTCACACAACTTATTTTCACAAACGTGACATTTTGTCTTTCTAAATAAGGAAGAGTCTGTATTTAGGAAACTGGTGCTTCCCATAAAGACGATGCCCAACAATTTTCAAAATTACTGGAGAGCATATTAGAAGATGCTCAACTTCTGAGGATACTCATTTGACTACCAAGATTGTAGTTTCTTAACAACATGAATGGCGAGAGAGGGAAAATATTTGAGTTACAACACAGTATCAGTAACTATGTAACCAAGAATGAACATCCCACAGGCATTCTCCTTGAATAAATGGCAATACTACCACATTATACAATTAAATAAGACTAGTAAAAATCCTGGCAAATAAATATTCCCCTCTTTCTCTTTCTCTGTGTGTGTACACACATGCATATGAGTGTACACATGTAGGCACACTTGTGGGTGTAGGTATGTTTTAATGATCTTGGCATATGCTTCCTGTCAACTGAAAAAATATATTAACAGGGAGGTATATTGTCTTGTAGCTGTAACAAAAACTATTAAGGAAGGGCAAATGGATGGAAAAAGGCACTGATTTCTAGCATCTAATCAACACAATGTTGTTAATAAATGATGCCATTCTATGAAGCTGAATTTAAATTTGGATCTCAGGCATGAAGAGCATTAACCTGATAAAGCCAGAAGAGTCTTCCTGTCATCAGAAGAGAAAGACTGTGGAACCCGAGGTCACATGATGATGCCAGGGATGATGAAGTTCAGTGCAGCCAGGAGACATTCTTAAGCTTCTCTTTTCAATATACCAGCAGTTTGGAGGCCTCCAAATTATTATTTATTATCTAGTCATATTTGTGTATGGGAAAAATAAAATTCATTGCTGGATTGGAATATTGTTTCAGGTAGCCAGGTCTTCTCTTTGTACATCAAAATTGCTCATATTTTTAATTCAACACAAATGACTGCATAGCAAATGGAAATAATTCATTGGCTGATGACTCCACCCATGAGGAATCACAGAAATCTGGAATATCTATCTACATTTTAAAATATATTGTTTGTAGCTGGAAGTAGAAAAATGTTCATTTGTTTCCTCTGCTCCATTTGTTGGCAGATCGGTTGAGTTAACTCCAGTGTGAAAGAGCTTTTAAAATATTATTTATGAAGCCTACAGATTTTGCTTCCCCTCTTTCAGGCCTCTAAAGAAAATCTAATTTAAATTTATCAAATTCTTTATATAGAAGCCTCCTTAATTTACTGTTTCTTTCAGGAAAGGAAAAGAAGCTTGCTGAGCTGTCTTACAGAGAACTTATCACTAAACAATGTACTCATTATTTTTTAGTTTAAACATGAGCAGATGTGGATTTTTCTTTATTTATTTAAACTAAGAAGTACCACCATGAGAAGTAATTTAACAGCCAATCTGGTTTAGGATAAAGGTCTTGACCGGTGTTTGCTGCAGTAGTTACATATTGAAGTATGTGTCCTGAGCTGCCAACTCCAAATTAACATTTTACAGCTATAGTACAGCTATCAAAAACCAAGTTTATTCTGTCTTTAGGCTTCATTGGTAAATTGCAATTACTATTTACATATTCTATATGTTTTGTGATAACAAACACCACTGAATGTTTCATTGACCAGTTTAATAGCTTTATTGCTAAACTGGAAAAGGATGCAGCTGAAAATACATCAAGCCAGCCATGATTGAAATGAACAAGGAAGCCATGATTGAAATGAGCAGGAATGAGTATGAAACACATGTACTAAAACTGCTTCTTTGAAATCAGCATTATCAGTACAAAGAGAAGTAAATTCAAATTGAAATGCATTGTCAATATATCCAATTTATTCCAAACACAGGTTTAATTCCATTGCCTTGTTAGATAAGAATGTGCATATGTGAGAATACAATATTTGCATTGACATTTGAAATTTCAGATATTATTGACACATGCTGATTGATTAATTGCTTAAGCTATGTAGCTACTCAGATTTTGGGGGAGAGGGTAACTGTAAATCTGTGAGTTTTGTTATTACTTTCCTTTTCTTCATTTTTTTTGGTAGAACAGTTTCTTATATGTTGTTATTTCATTTTCCTTGGCTCTCTTTTTAACAATCTGGATCCCAGGATTTTTTAGTAATTTAAAAACTTCCTCAACTCAACAAAGAATTTTGGTCTCCCTTTTCTCTCATTTTTTTATTTTTTGCCTTTCCATTGTTCACAACTGTTCTCAGCTTTACTTAACCCTGAACTCTGTAAAACTACATATTTGCTTCTACTAGTTTAAGATTTAATCTAATAACCAAGAGATAAAAACGTATGTTTTTCTATTGTTCTGAGCATCTTAATCATAAATCTGTAACTTTACATTCTAGTCTGCTCTAATTTCATAAGTATTCAATCACTGTGCTGTTGTAATGGAGGACGTTAGTTCACTTCCTGGCCACCGAGACTCTTGAAATAACCACACAGAAACCGTATTAATTAAATCTCGGCTTGGCCCATCAGCTCTAGCTTTTTATTGGCTAACGCTTACATCTGAATTTAACCCATTTCTAGTAACCTATGTATCACCACACGGCAGTAACTTATCAGGTAAAATTCTGTCTGACTTCAGAGGGACTACATGGCTTCTCTTTTACTCCACCTTCTTCCTCCCAGCATTCAGCTTAGTTTCCCTGCCTACCTCTGTTCTACCCTATTAGACCAAGAGGGTTTCTTTATTCATTTATGATAATCACAG
Source organism: Ondatra zibethicus (assembly GCA_004026605.1). Lineage (NCBI taxonomy): Eukaryota > Metazoa > Chordata > Mammalia > Rodentia > Cricetidae > Ondatra > Ondatra zibethicus. Next base: position 7,193 of record PVIU01026098.1, on the reverse strand, counting down.
CAAGAGGGGAATCCCACATCACCTCCTCTTTTCTGTTTAAATAAAAAGGAAAGTTTTAACTTTAACATAGTAAAATTATATATAACAAAGCAAGTATCAAGCAAGAATTACAGTTATAATATTTATATCTACTTTATCTTTTATTATAACTAAGAAAAACTATAACTATAAATTCTTCAACTCCATCAAAGACTCCAGAAAGATATAATATTACCTAAGTAAACAGGGAGTGCATTGTAAGCAACTTCCAAAACTCTAGAATTGACAAAGACATCTCACTGCCTTGACAGTCACCCAAAGTTCTTCTGTACTTTTGGGGCATCCATCTTTAGCCTACAGGCCCATAGTATCTAGCAGACTTTTCCATAAAGCAGGAAATTTCAAAGACAGGTCTGTCTATATTGGCAGTTTGTCAGGCACTTTCTTCTGTGTCCTACAGAATGTTTTGCAGACTCTTTCATGAAGCAGGAACCCCGAAGGAATCTTACCTTTAGGCAAGTTCAGCCGTCATTTCTCTGTGGGTCCTACATGTCCAGTTAAGTAGTCTAGGCGGGAGCAGTTTCTTGCCCAAATGGCTAGCAAACTCCATAAAGAGCCTGTTTGATGCCCATCATTCTCTTGAAGTAGATTGGTGCTTCCAGGAGCAGATGTGTCTCACTGTCATAAAAAGTCCTAAATTCTTAAAATATTTTAAGTGCCATATTCTGTAGTCTTTGAAAAGTTTGAAGAATGCCTATCCATCTGAAATACATCTCTGTACACCTAGAAAATCTAACTAACATGACTATAAGCTTGACTATTAAAGATGACTATTAACCTGTATTTTTAAATTATAAATTACATTTTTAAATGAACTATGCAATCACAATACCTTAATCAAGAGCAGAAATATATGTATAAGAAGATTGACCAGAGGCAGGTGGATCTCTGTGAGTTCAAGGCCAGCCTGGTCTACAGGAGCTAGTTCCAGGACAGGCTCCAAAGCCACAGAGAAACCCTGTCTCAAAAACCAAAAAAAATATTTTCATTAATAGACCAAGATTCATATCAATTCGAATCTCTATAGCATATCCCCCTTTAGGTGTAAGCTAACATCTATAAACAACATTTGAGAATATGGGTATCCTGCTGTTTATTGGACAAAGTAATTTTTGGGGTGTGTTCAAGGTGGCCTTTCAGGGGCTCTTGGTCCATCAAACCACATTACTCTGGAAGCATTCCACACGTTCTCATCCTATGTGGTAACAAAAGAAGAACCTCTTTTCCAAAGCAACATATCCTTAGACTCAAATTCTGAGGTCAAGATACCTTTAAAGTTTATATGTTGGTTACTTAGTTCCTTTACAGTCAAAAACTTCAAAGAAAACACAATAATATATATAATTCAGACTCTCTGTATATTTTCTATCTTTACATGGCTTATTTATTTTTACTCTATTACTTTTTAATATTTATTTTATCTTTACTCTTTTAATTTATGACTTTTTAAAAACAATTTACTTCTTTTCCAACTCTTTATACTCTTTTTATTCTCTCTCCCAAGCCTATGTACATTTATCCAATACTGTGACCCATTTAGAGGTCTTTTCCATCTGGATTTGTCTTTATTGCATATTTGTAATTATTTTCTGACCATAACTGCTTCTTAAAAGGCTAAGCGCTTCTTATCAACTATTGTGGCACCATTGCTAGGGGAAATACAGCACTTCCTGCTTGCCCCATCCAGTCCAGCATGATGGAGCTGTTTGCTGCCTCTGAGAGCCATGCTCACAGCCCCATTTTCCAGCACACAGCCCGTCTATGTTGCCATTAACCAAGTTGTAGCACTCTGTCCACAAACCCCATTTAAATGTTCCACAGCCAGACCTCGTCAGAGTTCATGCTGGCAGTATGGCCCAGAAAGCTGGCATTTTAAAACAGTGTGGCTTTTTTTCTGCTACCAGTGAATCAGGAAAACCTCTCTTAAGGGAGCCATGCCTCTGATTTCTTTTAGCAAATAGAGCCCAACTAAGAAATGCAGCTACCAAACCATGCTTAACTCTGTTCTTTTGTGTCTAGAATTCCTTTTTAAGCTTTCTCAGGTTTTATGTGGATTTAGTCAGCCATGTTGGCACCAATTTGTTGTAATGGAGGCTGTTAGTTTGTTTCCTGGCTGCCCAGACTTCTGAAATAATCACACAGAAACTATATTAATTAAATCACCTCTTGGTCCATTAGCTCTAGCTTCTTATTGATTTATTCCATTTCCCATTGTTATTATCAGTTCTGTACTTGTTCATTAATTGAGATTATTTTCCCTTTCAAATTCAAATAGCTAGACTTTGTTACTGTCCAGGTTATTACTTCTTGGCTTGTTCAGCAAGTTCAAACCACAAGTACTGTTTGTAAGTTCACTTTCCTATCTATTGCTTTATTCAATCTGAAAATTTTCCTCCTGATGAATTCTATAGCTGGTTTAAATATGAAGTGATTATCTTGTTTATCAATGAATTCCATTGCTAGTTTAAAATGAAACAATTGCTTTCTATCAATATTTTTAGCTTGAAATTGATTCCTAAATGGATTTGTACATAAACCAGCTTTATTCTTTTGATTCAGTTGTTATTACCAAATGGGACAACATTGTGTAAAATATTACAAAAATAGAGCAATTTACACCACCTCCCCCAGGATGGTGGTGGATTGGAAGTAACCTAGAGGGAATCCATGGAGAGTTAGGAGAAAGGTCAATACCCATCACATCCCACTACTGTGAAGCATGATGCTGAATAAAGATTCTTTTTTTTTTTTTTTGTCAGAGGTTGCTGCTCCAACCACTCAGCTTTTATTCATCATTTTCATCCTGTGATGGGACAGAATTTCAATGCGGCAGAAATAAAATGCAGTCTGCACATATAGGACATGAAGGAGTAAAAGCCACACTGATGTGATGTCAGCTGACCGCACCACGTTGGGCTACCATTTGTCAGGACTAGTCTGGGGATTTAGAAATATAGTAAAGAACATAAAAACATGAATGAAATAATAAAATGGAGAAACATATAGGATAGTATCAGGAGGGAATTCCAATCAGCACTGAAAATTTGCCTGTGTTTAATTTCCAACTGCTTATTGCTCATTTTTTCTCCATTCCTTTCTACTTGCTGCTCTACTCAGAGAGAATCCCACAATCCAACTCCCAGTGTACCTCTGTCTCTAGCATTGCTTTCCATTTTCAATCTTTTTCTGCAATATTGATTTATAATTTTACCTCCAATACATGATGAATTTTGGGAAACATTTTTTGGAACGGTTGGTTTGAAACTATCCCATATTCATGTAAAAAGAATGCTTCTACAAAAGACCACATATGTACTTAAAATTCTGTTTTTTTTAAAAAAGATTCATTTCATTTTATGTGTCTTCTTGAGTATGTGTATGTGAAGCCCATGTACACAGGTGCCCACAGAAGATAGAAAGGGGCACTGGATCCCCTGAAACTGAGATCCAGGCAGTTGTGAATCACTTGATTTCAATGTCAGAAATGAAACCTGGGTATTCTGTAACAGCAGCACTCTTAACCTCCGATCCTTCTCTTCCACATCCCCAATCTAGTTCTTCATTTGGAAGAATTAATGTATCTTAATATAGTATTAGTCACTATTTTGTCCTCAGGTATCATGCTCTTTTATAGAGTGGTCCTTCTTGATTATTGTTAGTATTTTTAGCTATAGAATAATGAAACTAATATGCATTTCTCACATTGATAATGAGTTTCCACAGATAATAGTTTATAAAGATTTGGCCTTGATTTGTTATGAGTTTTCTTTACAGCTGAGAATTTAATACATGTATATAATGAAACAGATCCATATCTATCCCCTGTTTTCCTCCTTCGACTCCTTCTATATAACCCCCACCATGTTCCCTCCCATCTTCATTCCTTCTTCTTCTGGATAAGCCATTACTGCCCATCTGTGCTGCCTGTGCACACATGGCTATGAAGCCAGCAGCTAGAGCATGGGAGACCTACCAGGCTCAGGCTGGTTTTCCCTCCCCACCAGCTGTCACCAGACAATCGCTCATTGAAATTTTCATATTGGTGCTTGAAGAGAATGACTAGTAAAATACAGCTATAATATTGCTGCCCCTTTCCTCTGTTCCTTAAAGTACAATGTTATGCAGTGCATTTTATACCTTAAATGTTTGCTTTTGTGATAACAACACTGGATTAAGTCAATTGTATTCACTTTCCATTGTAACAATCCGTGTTTTCCACCATGGCAACAGAAAAGTAAAGCACTTGGAAGCAGTATATTTGCTGATAATTAAACATGCAAAGTATTATTATATCTGATTTAAATTGCACAAAAACTCTGAAAATATGCTAATAAAAATTATTCCTTAGAATAAGGGTTTAGAGGCTGATCTTGTAGGGAACTTGTCATTTTATTCTTTTCATTGTTTGATATTATAACAAAGCAAGTAGCAGGTTTGCATTTTAAAATAATAAGTGGTAAAGAGAATTGAACAACCCATATTACGGGAAATACAATCTGTATTTTGATCAATGGTAAAACCACAAAAATGTAATATCAAACATATTTCCTTGCTTTACAAACCACTTGCATTCTAGATTGCATTTTCCCTACACAAATACACATAGTTGCAGCACAATTTAAAATAGTTACCAATAAAGATCATCATTTTTAAAGTACTGTGATTTTGTGTACCTTATTGTTTACCTAACATCTAAATCTTCCTTGTGTGTTATCAATATTTAGGAAATTATGCTCATCTTGCTGATTGCATGGATGTGAATCTAATATTGATTATATTTCTGAGTGGTTACTGCATTTGCTCTTGAGATCAAACCAGTTGCTTGATTCCCCATGGAGGAGGCTCGTTCGGGAAATACTGTCAGACACCATATATGCAAATGGAAACTGACAGCTTTCAGCTGCCCAAAAGGATAATCTTGTTTCCTACCCTCTTAAAGGTGGTAAGCAGGGCCCCTCTGAGCACCCAGAGACAGCACAGCATAGGCCTTGGTGTGGGCTTGTCTGCTTTATTAGACTACCCTACCAAGACTTGTTGAGAAATAAAGAGTTTCAAACCCCTTACAACTTTAATACCCTTTGGGGAAAATTCTTGTCTGAGAATCCAAATAAAATAACCACATTTCAACTACAAAGAATTCAAAAATAGTTTATGTTGGGAATAAAATGGGGTTCTCTAGCAGTATGCTCATAACGTTAATTTGGTGGCATGTTGGTCTCCTTATAGCCAGCTGTCCTATTTGCTGTCGGGTGCAGAGAGAAATTAAGATTCCATGCATTTCTCTGATTGCTCTCTCGGAATGAAAGCCTCGGTGTGTTTCTCCCAAGCGCACTCAAAGACGAACACTGCACATCTGTGTGAGTAAAGCCATTCCTAGCGACAGAGATTGAGTGAGGACAGCTTCACTAGTTCTGTGAGAGCTCGGCATGAGGATAGCAATTATATTCTCTTCCTGAACGTGTCAGCTGTCCATAGTGAGGGAGATTCTAAACTTAACATTGGCATTTTCTCAGAGGACAGAAAATGCAGCCATCTAGAGAGAAACCAGTGCTTTTGAGCAACTATCTAGTCATTTGTTGCTTCAATATTTCATACTGAGAAATTCAGTTTTAAAAGTCAGAAAGACGTACATTAAATACAATTTCATCATTGGCCACAGGAAAATAATACCAAATAGAGCAACCTTGGCCCTAGAAAAGTGGTACTAAAATACAGAAAAATATTATGTGTGTATGTGTGTGTATACAACTACATTTATAAATTTTGAATTCAAACTAAATTTTTAAAATTCATCAAATGTCATATATAGCCAGCAGTTTCTCTAATACCCCAACCAGGTAAAGAAACAACCAATAAGCTACAGCAAAATACTTTTGAGAACATGATTTTAAGAAAAACGGAAAAAAATATAGACTATATGCGACTGAACTGTGAAACCAAGATGACAAGAAAAATAATATCATAGGATACATAATGAAAATAATTTCTTTAGGCTGGAAGACATTGTCCTTTATTTCAGAATTTTCAAAGTCCCTCCCATTAGGTAATTCAAAATTAGCACTAGGTGTTATTGGCCATATTGGACGTGTTATGGTATGAAGTAACTGTCTCCATGTCCCTTTATGTCCTTCTAATGAACCACGGCCTCTCTATGAACGTGCTAGTCCATGTTCACACTCCTTTCAGCTTCTAGTAGCCACTAGTCTGCTTTCTAAATCTCCTTACGGTACTGCTATGTGAAGGAGAGCATGCGAATTCTTAAAAAAATTGTTTATACTGCCCCCTCTTGATTTCAGACAATTTTAGCCTGACTCTACATATTTGTCTAATGTTTACTCCAGTCTGTCCCATAAAGGTGTACAGAGAGGTAATGTCTTAGTAAATGAATGACAGAACCTATCAATTTCTCACTTCTCAAATATTCATTCTTGCCTCAAAATTTCCAATTTTAATGCTATCCCTTGTTATCTTTGTAATAAAACATTGCAAAAGGCAGGATAAAAATACGTTCCATCTTTAGAAATCTTAGGGACGCTCCTGTTGGCTGCTAGATAGCACTTGAACTATGAGACACCCAGCCCTACACTTTCCAGTAAGTCCTGCACTCAGATGCCATGCACCTTCTTTTGATGTCAAGCACCTGCCCTGAACTCATCCTATTTTGATATACACACTCCCATCTCTGAATATTTTTCTTTTCTCCTATGCCACCTTGGAACACACTTCTGCTTAATTTTTAGGTACTGGGCAAAAATTCTTTGGAATATTTTAATAGTTCTAATACTGTATATTTTTTATCACTTTCCAAAAGATAGTCTCTTCTTGGCTTTTACTGATCTGATTCTATGATGACACACACCATCCCATCATCTGGTTTCTTTTTTTTTTCCATACATTGTTTTGTTTTATTTTTTCCATTCAAGAACATAATTAAAGAAATAATTTTTTTTCCTTTCTTCCCCTTCTCCCGGTCCCCTCCCACTACCCCCCCACCCCTCTTCCCTCCCCCTTCTTCCTTGAAAGAGGGCATGGTGCCCTGCCCTGTTGGAAGTCCAAGGCCCACCCCCATCCCTCCTGGCCTAGGAAGGAGTGCATTCAAAAAGACTCGGTTCTCAAAAAGTTAATACATGCAGAAGAGATAGGTCCTGGTGTCA